>VXBT01011662.1:409944-424944 GCA_013400235.1 Oriolus oriolus
AGCAGAGGGAAGCGGTGCGGGATCAGTGTCCGCGGGCGGTGCGGGGGGCGCGGGAGGCGCGGCCGAGGCGGGATGGAGCTCCCCGAGGGGCCAGCGTCGCGACCGTGTGGTTGTGCCCCGGCCGCGGAAGAGCAGGTACGCGGGTTATTAACTTAATGTCTTTGACAAAGTAGGGGATTTCAGTCAGAGCTGTCAAGGGACAGGGCTGCAGACTAGGGGTGCCCTTGAATGTCGGGCAAAAGTTGCGAGGATGAGCTTTGGAAAGCCGCTAGTTTCCCACAGGTCCTGACCGCTCAGCAGACCCCGTGGTGTTTCTGGCTGTGTGGCGAGTGTCACCCCAAACCCATCATCCGGGCCTGGGGACGGGTGAGGAGCACGTGGAACGCATCTGTACATCCGTGGCCATAGCTCGGTGGCAGAAGGTCCTGTGTTGTTGTGTGCAGGGCACAGAGACACGTTTGTGTCACCGTGAGGTGTAAAAGCTCAGATTATTTGTCACTTCCATCGCCTGTAGAGGTTTGGCAATACGCAGAATGAATTATATGGAGGCAGTTTCCTTAGCCGTAGATTTGCATGTGGCACATATCCTTTATGTCTTCTTCTCGCAGTTTTTCTCTGAGTTGCCATCAATCACATAAAGTTTACGACCACTGCAGCTCATTTTGCATTTATTTTATCTGCTTTTTGTCCAGAGCTTACCTTTAGCAGCAATATCACATACTGTGAAATGTTTATTAATACTCAAGGGTAGGAGTATCAACATTTCAGGAGCTGAACTGTGATAAAAAGTACAATGTATATACTTTTCCCTAACAGCTCCCTGTTAAATTATTCTGTAAAGTATCCTGCGTTCGCTGAATGGCACTGTCAGTATAGACAGTTAACTTCCCTGCCAGTTGAACTCTGAGGCCTCTCAGTTTATATAACTTATCTCTTTTGTGATTGCTTGATAAATTGAGATATTCATAAGAATGGACACATTTTCAAATTGAAAAGTTTCATTTGACTCAGAGCAGAATTGTAAATACTGCAATTTGTAGTCTCTAAATAGTGATTTATTCTGACTCAAAGTGCAGCCTGACTGCTAAATTAAGTAATTTAAGAATTGTGATTTAATGCCATCACGTAGCGTGGAAAAAATAATGTCTTGGAAAACTTGGGCTGAATTCATAGCAGGAATCTTGAGAGCCTTTCAGTATTGTCTCTACACGGAGGCCACGTGAGTTATTTTTTTCATGATCAGTGAAATAACAAGGACCAAACTGGCTTGAGAGGAGGAAAATGTTTCCAGTTTTCTACTTTGAGCAGCTTGATTTCTTTTTCTCATTCAAAAGATCTGTTTCCTCAAGCAGTGCCGAGCACGGCAACGTGATGGAGGGCCCTGCATCTCCCCAGTTTAAAGGCCTGAACTAATGAGATGCCGAATCCCTCCTGTTACTGAGCCCTGTAGTTGATGGGAATTGCGGATGTTTGGCATTCGTAGGAGTTGCTGAATACCTTGCTCTATTGGGCCCTGGGTATCACCAGGTTCATAAAACAAGGGTTGCTTTTTTCTTTAAGGCTAAAGAGCAAGCAGCATAATTTTGAAGTAAATTGGGCACTAATTTTTGCTGCTGCTTCTTCTTATGGAAAAATCCTAATAAAGTAGTTTTTACTGCACAAACAGTTGCTCATCCTTTTTGCCTTGTTTCAAATTCCTTGGTAGACATCTCAGCTGAGGGAGTTGGATAACATTTTCTCCCAAGAAAACTTGTGTTAGAACTGTACAAAAAGGTAGTACTTTCTCCCAAGAAAACTTGTGTCAGAGCTGTGCAAAAAGGTAGCACTTTCTCATTAGTGGCTGATGTGATTTTAGCACTGAACAGATCTATGGTGAACAGATGTCATCTGTTCTTCGAATTTTAGCTGTGGTTTTGTGCATGAAATGCTGTTGACTGGAATAATTTTCATCCTGTGCTTGCTGGCTGATTCTGGCAAAGCCATACCCTGTGTGGTGTGTTAGAGTGAAAGATCTAAATATTTCTATTAGCAGAAGCATGTTAAATTTCTTGCGTGGTATTGGCATAATGGGCTGACATAAAGCAGGCAGACGCTGGACCAACGAAAGTAGTCGGCTTGTGAAAAGATGGGAACCATTTCAGCTCTATAAACTGATATCTCCTTGAATTCATCCAGGCATATCCATCAAGTTTAGCACTTTTCTGCTGTGTATTTAATGGCTGTTTAGGTTAGGCTAGGGTTCTTCAAAGGGGCTGACAAGGGCGAGTTTGAATTTACATCTCCTTTGCATCCTGTAGGTGTATGAATTAATCTAGGAGAAAATGATCAGCGTCTTTCTAGATCAAGATGAGTTAACAAAATTGATTACAAAAATTGATTTATTCATAATGAGTGTGGTTAAATACCTGACATCATACTCATTTCGACAGACCATTTTAGCCAAAGGTTTGGTAACAGTAACTCTTGGAGACCTAGAAATTAATCTGTTTCCATTTTAAATGTCAATGCATATCAAATGGATATGAAATAAACCCATGTCTGTAGCTGCTGTGCTGTTAAGAGGTTATTCATAGCTACATTGTAATCATATCTCCTTAAACAAAAGATTTGAAAGTAAATTTGTAAATAAAATACTACTGCTATGTTTATGGATGGACATAGATAGCGCTGAGGCCCTTGGTATGATTTTTAATTCCATCGGCATGGAAAACGTTTGGTTTCTGAGGAAGCCACGTTGTGCGAGTTGAGGCTTGAGATGTGGCCGGCGAATTTAACATAAACTACACTTGGCATGCGAGGAGTGTCAAAAGTGATGCGTAAACCAAATTTAACCTTCACAAATTTAAAACTCTCTAATTCGGAAAGAAACGGTGCTTCTGAAGATTTCTGCGTAGATCTTGACGACCACAGCTATCTTGCCAGCTCTGTTTTTCTGGAGAGCTGTACTGAGGCTTTTCAGGTCTGATGTATGAAATATAGTTTGGAGACAATGTGCAGCCGAAGTACTGGTGACTGTGTAAAGGACACACACTTCCTAATTATTTCTCCCCCTCCCCAAGAGCTCCTTATTTATTCAGTTCTAATCTAATCAGTCTTGAATTCTGCCTGTCGTGGCTGGGATTTTGCATCCCGCTCTACGTGCCATTCCACTTCCCTTGAGGTGCGAATTGGTTTTGGTCCTCTGAGACTGAAATATTAACTGGCCATTCAATACCCATTCTGTTTTGTCAGGCTAAAGTAGAACTATTTCTCATATTTAAGCCGAGAGGCATGTAAGCCTTAAAGCTGGCAGCCTGTAGGCTCAGGATAACACCAGGGCAAATGGGAGATGTTGCTTAATACCAGGTTAAGTGTACGATAACTCCGATGCTTTCAGCTTCCATCAAGGGAAGGAGGGGACATTGCTCCAGAGCACCTCCTGCCACATGTTTGCGGTGGCAGAAATGGGCCATGGAGCAGCGGCTGGTGCGGGGGCTTGGTGAGGGAAATGGACACTGGGGAGGAAGGATGCATGGCAATGACCTTCCAGCCTGGCGCAGGACAGCCTATTTCCTGAGCTGCTGACTCAAGGGTACAGCAAGCCCTCCCCATGTGTGTCCTTGGTTGGGATTGGGTAAGAGGGAGGGAAACAGTGGTCAGGCACCTCGAATTTTCTGGGAAACGTGCAAAACTTGTAACCTGACATGAGGGTTTTGGTGTGAGTCTGGGAACTTATTGCTGGCTCTCAATCAAGCATAGCTTGACTAGAGAAAAGGAAGGAAAAGCGTGAAGGTTTTCGGTGTTGGTGTGCTTTGTTTGTGGGCTGTTTTCTTCTCCTATTGGCAAGTACTATTTTCATGGTGGATGCCTTCAGAATACCTTAGGTGAAATAAGCAGGAGCTCTGTCAGTTATCTTTCAATTAGTTTAGATCACTTTCAAATGAACACCACTGGACTGAAAGGTCAAACTTGGCCCTGGCTTATTCTGTGCTAGTGTCACTTTCATAAAAGCCCTGGTGGTGGTCACCCCTTTCTACCCTCTGAGGATTTGTCCAGTTCTTTACAAAAATAACCCTTCTGATATTCCTCAGATTTTTTTTTTTTTTGGTGAAGGTATAATTGTAAGAGCCTGATTCTGCCTTCTGAAAAACTCCATTTGCATGAGTTGGGAGAAAGCAGGGGACAGGCTTTTACATGCTGCCAAGCAGGGCCTGACCCTGCCCCTCACACATAACAGGATTTTGGTATCCCCTGACTCTGGGGGAGTTGCTTGCAGGGTGGGATGTTCCCTGGTGTGCAGGTGGCAGAATTGGGCCCCTGCAAAGGAAATCCTTGTTATTTTATTATTATCATGAGGTAGCCAAACTTAACTCGCTTAATGTACTTTTGATAAGAAAAGATCTCTGAAGACAGTGACCTGATAATAGTGTAAGGCTCTGGATTTCCCATCTGAATTAATGATATTTTTTGGTTATAATGTAATTTTTGTCATTCTTTGCTTTCCTGTGTGCAAGGAACCTGCAATGTAAACAAACATCATGTCCCTTGCATAACTCTCTGACACCAAGTGAAAATTCTTTTAGTACATCCAGAATACATGAGCAAAGGCTGCAAAATAAACATAATGTTTTTAAGTATTAAAAGCTTTTTTTTTTTCTATCTTGGTTGCAAACTAAGCATTGACTACTGTCTTGATTTTACAGATTATTTCATGCTGAAATTATGCCTATTTGCATGGATAGTCATTCTTTAAAACTAGCCACAGATGCAGTCCTAGGGAGCACGTAGATGTTTTTACAGGTGAACCGAAAGAGATGGGAGCAATTCCAAAAAGTCTGCATGCTGCCTTTGGCAATATACCCTGTTATTGTGAAGACTGTGCTCTGTTAAGCAAATGTAAAGTTTAATATTAGATAAGCGTTGCATGAAAAATATTTTAATTTTCCTCGGTGTTAAATTTTAAGAAACAGGAAGCAGTGTCTAATGCTTTATGTGCAATGTGAGTTTAGCATCACTAGTTAATAAGTCACAAATTATGTCAAGAGCCTTTTACAAAATGCAAGGAAGTGTGTTATCTTTTTATGCTGTGTTCCTGGGAAACAATGAGAGTTCATATAAAGAGAAGGTATCTTCCTTTCTCATGCAGCTGATTGATGTTATTTCTTTCATCTTTCCATATTTTTTCTCATCTTTTCTGCATGTCACAGGAAATAAGATTCTGTGTATTCAAAATGCTACATGTAAGAAGGGCTTCACTGGGCATTTGAGATATTGTTCTTGGAGATTTTTCGAAAGCAGAGAGATGTGACACTGAACATGCCTCGTTTCTTCTATGCAAAAAATTTAACATCATGTATTTTAGTGTATGAAATACAGAATTTTCAGCCTTTGGTAGCAGGGCTTGCTTGGAGAATATAAGTTGTGAAAAGGGAAGGAATATATGGGGAATTCAAAACACTGTTGTGGCTCATCAGTGGTACGTACGAGCCTGTGCTAACAAACTACATTTTGGCCTTTATTTGATCACATCTCTGTAAATAGTATAATCCTGATCATAAAATATTTTAATGCATTTTTGCTTTGCTAAATAAATCTTTCCCTAATGATTTAAGAGAGGGTTTTTTTTCCCCAGTGAAAGCCTGAAAGCATCTATGATTTCTTTGCCTTTCACATACACCATCCTACCTACAATTATGTGAAAGTTGTTGCTCTAACCTTCAAATGTTTATTTACCAGTTTTGCTTCTCTTTAAAAAGCAAAACTACAACTGCGGTTTTTTACATTGCAATTGAATTTTTTTAATCCAAATTTTATACAGTTTCTTGTTTTAACAATAAATCTTAAATAAGGAATACCTTCATCTTCTTTTGTAACATGTATCTCAATGCCCTAAATTTAATCAATTGGTTGTCAGAGGCTGTGTTCTTCTAATCTACTCTTTCTTCTGAAGATAAACAGTATCATTTTAGGCATTTGTGCAAGAGAATCATATTACTGGTGCTTAAGCAGTTTTTGCTTTTTTAAATCTTAATCCATCTTAAACCAGTGGAGCAGAAATATTTAAAAATGTTTCATTTCAAGCAGAGTGCATAATAAATTGCAATAATTGTAATGTGCCATAAATCCCAGAGCCTATGCATTTTGCATTTTATTCAGGATTGAGGTCAGGAAATTTGGAGAAATTTAAAGAAAATGATTCATCAGTCCTTTTGTTCTGTTGGCCAGGGTCCCAGGATTCTTGAGCTGAGCCCAGCTGACAAGCTTTTGAAGATGGCACAATAACAGTCCAGTGATGCCTGACCATGACAGCACAGCCCTCTTAAGCAGGCAAACCAAGAGAAGAAGAGTTGACATTGGAGTGAAAAGGACGGTAGGGACAGCATCTGCATTTTTTGCAAAGGCAAGAGCAACGTTTTTTAGTGCCATGAATCCCCAAGGTTCAGAGCAGGATGTTGAGTATTCAGTGGTGCAGCATGCAGATGGGGAAAAGTCAAATGTACTCCGCAAGCTGCTGAAGAGGGCGAACTCGTATGAAGATGCCATGATGCCTTTTCCAGGAGCAACCATAATTTCCCAGCTGTTGAAAAATAACATGAACAAAAATGGTGGCACGGAGCCCAGTTTCCAAGCCAGCGGTCTCTCTAGTACAGGCTCAGAAGTACATCAGGAGGATGTATGCAGCAACTCTTCAAGAGACAGCCCCCAGGAGTGTCTTTCCCCTTTTGGCAGGCCAACTATGAGCCAGTTTGATGTGGATCGGTTATGCGACGAGCACCTGAGAGCTAAACGCGCCCGGGTTGAGAATATAATTCGAGGTATGAGCCATTCCCCCAGTGTGGCATTAAGGGGCAATGAAAACGAAAGAGAAATAGCTCCGCAGTCCGTCAGTCCCCGAGAAAGTTACAGAGAAAACAAGCGCAAGCAAAAGCTGCCACAACAGCAGCAGCAGAGTTTCCAGCAGCTGGTTTCGGCGAGGAAAGAGCAGAAGCGAGAGGAGCGCAGACAGCTGAAGCAGCAGCTGGAGGACATGCAGAAGCAGCTGCGCCAGCTGCAGGAAAAGTTCTACCAGATCTACGACAGCACTGACTCAGAAAATGATGAAGATGGCAACCTGTCTGAAGACAGCATGCGCTCTGAAACCATGGACGCGAGAGCCGGTGACTCCGTCGGCAGGTCGGACAATGAGATGTGCGAGCTGGATCCGGGGCAGTTCATTGACCGGGCACGGGCCCTCATCCGGGAGCAGGAGGTAGCGGAGAACAAGCCAAAAAGAGAAGGTCCTAAGGAGAAGGAGCAAGGGCCGAACGCCTTCCACCCCGAGGGCAAACACTTGGCCGAGACCCTCAAGCAGGAGCTGAACACTGCCATGTCACAAGTTGTGGACACAGTGGTCAAAGTTTTCTCATCCAAGCCCTCCCGCCAGCTTCCTCAGGTCTTCCCGCCTCTCCAGATCCCGCAGGCAAGGTTCGCCGTCAACGGGGAGAACCACAACTTTCACACAGCCAACCAGCGCCTGCAGTGCTTTGGGGACGTCATCATTCCCAGCCCCCTCGACACCTTCGGCAGTGTCCCCATGCCTGGCGCCACCGACCAAACCGAGGCGCTGCCCCTTGTCGTCCGCAAAAACTCCTCTGACCAGTCCGCCTCGGCCCCGCCGGCCGGTGGCCACCACGCCTCCCTGCACCAGTCCCCGCTCTCGGCCACTGCCGGCTTCTCCACCTCCTCCTTCCGCCACCCGTTCCCTCTACCCCTCATGGCCTACCCCTTCCAGAGCCCCCTGGGTGCCCCATCAGCCTCCTTCCCAGGGAAGGAGCGTGCCTCCCCCGAATCCCTCGACCTGACCCGGGAGACCACCAGCCTGAGGACCAAGATGTCGTCGCACCACATGAACCACCACCCCTGCTCGCCGGCCCACCCCCCCAGCGCCGCCGAGGGCCTCTCCTTGTCCCTCATTAAGTCCGAGTGTGGCGACCTGCAAGACATGTCCGAAATCTCGCCCTACTCGGGAAGTGCAATATCCTTTTCAAAAGATGAGCGATAACTGGCAGTGGCTGGTGGGAGAGGACGAGGGGCCGTGCCGGTGCCAGGGGGCTTCCCCTGGGTGTTGCGGGAGTGGGGTGCTCATGGGGTGCTGGCGGGGGGCTCGGCGAGGCCCAATAAAACGTGTGGTGTTGACTGACAGCACTCTTTCAGCAACAGTGTTCACCTAAAAAAGCCACTGGCCCTCCCCCAGCCTTTTAGTCTGCCTCGTGGGGTCAGGAAGGCAGCCAAACCCACGACCTGGGTGCCAGTTGGTTTCCCTGGGCTGGCAGATCTTTCCTCAGGCAGGGAGGTGATCGAGGGGGCATTACCCTCAGCCAAAAACCATTCCAGCTACGGCCAGGCCACCTCTTTTCCCTCCCCTGCCAGGCCAACGCACAGCCCGTGTTAATGGTGTCGTGGCCAGGGCTTGCAGAGAGCCACGGCCCGGTCGTCTGTGAGAGTTCAGCTCTCAAGTGCGTAAGGGAAACGAAGCACAAAAGACACAGGTACTGATATATTCAGGCTGCATCAAGTTCTTTCCCTCACCCAGAGGTCTGTTCCTCAGCCCTTGTGCAGCTGCCTGCTATGCATGATTAACCTCTGTTCAGCCATACACAGAAATCTTTTGTCCTAACATACACAAAGCAAATTATTTTGGAAAGCTAGAGAGAACAATTAAATATAAAACTTCAGCTGTATTAAATTTACAGGACACTTCCCCTGCTTAAAAAAAAAAAAAGAAGATAATAAAATATCTCTTTTTAGCTCAATAGCAGGCTTTAGTTAGGGTGACAAATCCATCTCTGCCTTTATTTAGGCATATCCAGACATAGTAATCTTTTTTTTCGGGCTTTTTTTTTCCTGGAAACTAGTACTAGATTTGGTTGGGTTTTTTTCTCTTTTAGCAGTAATGCCTCCCAGTCCTTCCATCTTTTCCCATAACGTGTTTTTTTGGTTGAAAGGTTTTGCTTCCAAGTACAGTTGTATTGAAAGTGAATAAAATACCATGTCTACCCCATGCTGGAATTGAGGATTTTGCATGAAGAGTAGCTGGATAATTTTTCCCAGCTCGAAGACCCCAGCAGAAGGCAACAGCACAAGCACGGAGCCTTAGATGCAGCTAATTTCACTCCCAAAATGATGAAAGATTGCAACAGAATAGCTCTGCCCCTCTCTGGGTAACAGTAGCACCGCTGAGGAACCTGTCCCCTTTGGAGGAGTGTCATGTGAAGGCAGATGCCCCAGGCTGTGCTTCTTCACTGGGTATCTTCTAGGTGATTGATAACTCTGGTGGTTATAGAATAAGTTAACCACATCTTGTAGACTTGTTAAATCCTCAGAAGGGTGCTGTCAGGGCTCTAGACCTGCTGGTTACCTGGACATCCCACCCCTCCCATGGTAGTGGGCACCACTGGGGCAAGGTGGGCCCTGCAGGTCCAAAGCCCATCACCACCGCTCTTTGATCCAGCTTGGGTCTAGTCTGAGTCAGGATTGCTGCTGTCTAACCGGTGTGAGTAGTCCCATTTCTATAGGGGAAAGTGTTTTGTGTTGGAAAGCACCTTCTTTAGGTGTTGGTGTTTTTGAGAACCATCTGGTGGTGGATGTGGTGTTTGAGGCACCTCTTCCCCAAAGAAGGATCTTGTTGAACATTGGTAGCAGGGAAATCTCCTCACATTGTAAGGCAAAGCAGAGGAGGCAGTCTAGATACAGCATCACTCAGAGGTGGTGCCAATTACTTGGGGAGTTCCAAACCAAAGATCTCTCCTGCATATTGAAATGCAAGTGCAGTGCTTGGAAAGCAGTCCCAAGGTCAGCAGGAGTGGCAGCTGAGGGCAAGACTCAGGCCAGGGCAATTAATTTCTACCAAACAGTACAGTGGCATACTAATTGTTTTTGTATAAAAGTAGTTCTCCCATCCTGGGACAGCAGTGAGGACAGGTGAAACATGCCAAGCCTGTGAACTAGGAGTGGTTCTAGGGCTGCACTTGATCCTTGCCACACGTGGAGCATCTCTCCCCCACCCCTCCCATTTCTCCCCCTTTCTCTTGCTCATTCTCACTGGTGCTTGCTAATGGAGCTTGTTGCTTCTGCTGGAACAGGGGTGCAAGAGTCCCCTGCTGCTCCAAGGCATAGCCAGGGGAAATGCCTGGTGCTACAGTGCTTCCCTTTCTTTTTCACTGCCCTGCTTCTTCCTCTGCCATCGGGAAAGCACTCTGACTTTCCCACCTAGGCACTAGTGCAGGCTGCAGTTTGTTCTGGGTTTAGACACAGACCAGATTTATTAAATAACACTTCTACACGTGTACCCTGGTATACAGCTCAGCTGTAGGGGTGGATGTTTTTTTCTAGCAGCAGCTCATGTGTCCAGGTTGCTCACAATTTTCCAGGGAAAGGCGCGGTGTGGAGGTTGGTTTGTTTCTGGTCAATTCTGTCGTGGCACTTTTATTTTACATGGTTGAATGTGCACGTATAGGGAATAAATTTCTTGAAAGAAGCAGATCTTTCTTCCCTCCAGAAAGTAACATCTGTTTTCCTGGACAATGCAGCCAGGATGAGAACATAAGACCAGCAGATACAGCCAAGTTCAGGTTTTAGTAGTAAGTTAAACACTAAACTAGCCTGGGTCTTGTTTTCTTGGATTTTTAATTTTTTAACCAACGGCTGTAAAATGTATCTGATCATTCTTTGCTGAATTGCAGAAGGAAATAGTTAATGTTTGTGTTGCTAAACAAGATAAGATGCACCTGCAGTCTGAATTCCCATCTTGGTCATGAATGCAGTCTGTATCTTTGCAAACTAATCTGTTTAATCAAATATTAAGTTTTATTCAAATTCAAAAAGAAACAGACAGTGAATTGTTTTTCTGCATGGTCTTTCTTTGTCATGCATCCTCTTTGCATCTCAAGAAAAATAGCCTTGTTCAGTCACAAAACATTTGCATAGATCAAAATTGAAGCACAACAGTAGTTTGTGTGCTGTTAAGACATCTGTAAAGGTGAAGAAGTTTAGCATGCTCTCCCTGGCAGGAGGGCTTTGAAACATTAGTGCAACTTTCTACAATTTTATTTATTTTTGAACAGAATTCCAATCCAACTGGAATAAGTTTCACAGTCCCAATATGTGAAAACTATAATTAGTGAATTACAACATTTTGAAATGAAGAGTTATTACATCTGACTAGAATTAAACTAATTAAACTTTTAAAAAAATGAGTGATTGTACAGCAAGCTGGATAACTCCGTGCTGTTGATAAAACCTGGGAGACGAACGAATGCTTTGCAGCCAGCCAGCCCTTCTTTGGAGGGACTTGAAGATGCTCTGAGATGCAGCTATTTGGAGCTTTGCTGATTGAAAGTACCTGAGCTGTAACTTAAGGAGCAGCTTGGCTTTGCTGGCGCAGATTGTTTTTTACCTGATACAGCCTAATACTTACCACTTTTCCTTCAGCTCAGTGCGTGCGTGGGCTAGAAAAGCCTGTTAGAGCATTTGTGGGGGCTCAGGCTGAGAGTAACAGGAGTGAAAGATCATCTCTGCTGAAAAATATTTTTGCAAAAGAGGAGCATTACCTGGGAGAAGGATTGAAGTGCAAATGAATCAAATCCTGTGCAGTGCCACACCTGTGCTTTTCCTGTTACAACACACGAGAGCATGTATATGTTTTGTCCCCATATGTTTTGTTCCCAGTCTTTCACTTCCTATTTCTTAGGGCTTTGCCATTTTGCTCCTGCTGCTGTGTTAGGTGAGGCAACGTTGTACTGTGTAAACCCACGACGTTGAGACTCTCAGGTTGTTTGAACACCGCTTTAGGTTCAGCTGCAGTACGCTGTTCCTCTGATCTTTTATGTTCCTGAGCAGATGTCTTTCATTAATTTATGGATTTATCATCTTTTCTTTCTCTCCTTTTTTTTTTCCTTTCCCCTTTTTTTTTTTTTTTTTTTTACACCTGGCAGCTGGCTCAAGTTTCAGCAGTTATTGTCTATTTTGCATTACCCATAGAATTGAATGTCATCTGTCTTCACAAAGCTATAGCTAAGAGAATTGAGGCAAGCCACACGAGCTGCTGGGACAGAGCTTGTTTGCGTTCCATTCGGCACCCCTCCTCCCTTTACCTCCTTAATATTTATTTGTGCTCGTTTTCTTTCCTGGCCTTGAATGGGGCTTAGCTCGTGTTCAGTACAGCTGTATGTTTACTGAATCTATTTCATCATGAGTCATTGTGCGTGTGTAAGTATCCTGGAAACAGCTAGTGCTTTCTTGGAAGAACAGTTGCTTTTCAGCCCAAGCACTTAAAAAGGAAATTAAGCAATTGGTCAGTTCAGTTTTTTTTTTTTTTTTCTGCAATAGCAATGGGTTATCTAATTCTTAGCTCTTAAGTCTGTCATTAACTATTTTTTGCTAGATTATTACAGATCATATCTTTTATCACAGTAAAGCGTTAACCTTAGGATCAAGATATACAGATTTGTTGCATATTTGATATTGCTTTAAGGCTGCCAAGTGCTTAAGAACAAGTATAATTTTAATAAAAAATGGATTTCTGGGAATTTGAGTCTCAGAGCATCTTTTAATACATGTTTCATTCAATATCAATATCCTCTGGCATTAGAGCAGAAAATATTTAAAAATCCTAAATGCAGAAGGAATCCAAATGCTTAGACAACTGTCTAATATGCTTAAATCCAGAAAATATGAGAGGTTTTTTTTTGAAATTTAAGTCCATCCTTGAGCTTGCATTGAAAGAGAATATACACCAAACCCGATCTTAACATGTAGTCGGCATCAGAGGAATTGCAAATTAAGGAGACTCAGGATTGCTTTTTTTTCTCTCCTACTGGAGTTCCCCTTTGGACCCCCACTTTCCTGAAAGGATCGCATAACAAAATGGATTTCTGGCATAGAAGTTTTGATTTGTCTAAAACTCTTATCACTGAGCAATAGGTGACAGCTTGCTACTATTATTTCACTTACGTATTTTGACAGATGGCACTGCAGAGTGTAATGCTCTTTTAGACTTCTCTATCAGTCTAATGGAGGTAACTGGAGGTTCTTTCAACTCTTCTCTTGGCACAAGAAGTATGTCAGTCATAAATTATCTTCTTTGTAATCATTAAGCATCTAAAACAAAATGCAAGTTCAGCTGAGCCGTTTTCCATGTACTTCCAGATAATAAGAGGTTTTTAAACTAATATTGTCAATGCCTTTTTTTTTTTTTAAATGCTACATTTTTCTAATCTAAAAATGAACCTTGTAACTGAAATAAAGGGAGAGGGTTTCAGCAGATTTCAGGAATTAGAGAAAAAGGAATTTTGCTGAAAAAGCCTAGCTAATCATCAGTAGGCTGCTGATAAAAATTAGTCTGGGTTTCCCATCTCGAGGCCTGGAGTGGGATGTTCTGTGCTGACATGCACCCGGCTGTAAGGCAGAAGAGGCACCTTGGCTGCAGCGCATCTGTCAACTTGGTTGACCTTCCCCCCACCGTAAGGTGTGAACCGAGCAAAATTTTCAACAATTGTGTTTAGGAGAAACAGTCCTTAGAGAAGCTTCTGGGAAGAACCCTTAATTGACCTTGTGGGGGCCACATTGATTTTCTCCACGTGCATCTTCATTTCTGATAAATTATAAAGCCATTAATTTGCTGAGGAAATGGCAGGGCCAGCCTGCGGCACAGATGTGACCAGAGCCGTCCTAGCACGCGGTTCACAAAAGGGAGCCAAGAAGCTGGGAGAAAAATCAGCAAGCTGAGATTGTTATGGTTAGCTTCACATTCCCTTGGGAACTCTTTTAGTTGCTTCTGTTTACAGATCTAAAAGGTAATGATGTTTCCAGGATAAATAGGCTGCCTTATAGGGTAAGTGGCCATTTATTGATCTGCTAGCCCACGTGTATTGATTGGTTATCCCCAAATACAGCTCCATTCTCCAAGGAGTTAACTGTGTAAATCAGGAGGTGACAAGTTTGTGGCAGGGGGATTCAGTGGCCAAGGGGCTCTGCCTACTACAAATTTCACTTTGATTTGCAGGGCAGCCACTGGAGCAAAGCAACAGCAGGATTAGAGAGAGCTACCCAAGATGTTAAAATTTATCATCACGAATGAAACAGGTGAAATGTGCTGCCTGTGTAAAACTGCTCAAAATCATAAAGCGCCTCTGATTGTCTTACATGCATTGGTTTTATTGTGTGCAAGCAGCACAACACGGAGAGGAAAAGAAACTTTAGCTGGCATTGCAAAGGAGAGGGAGAAAAAAGCTCCCAATAAGTTTTCTGCGGCACATGCTTCCTGCATTTGTTTCCGTAGCAACAAGTGAACGTACATATGGTACACAATCCATAAACTTTCAAGATCCCTGAGACCCAGCACCTGAACCGATAGGAAACACAGGGCTTAAGTTGCATGGCCTCTCATCCCATGTTTGCCTATTTTACAGAAAATTACAGTGCAGCAGTTTAAATGTTAATATTTTCTCCTGTAGTCTGGGGAGCCGTAGAGTATTTAACGGGGCACTTTGCTAGCTCTGCACGTTCAGAAACGGCTTTCTCAAGAAAAGAATTTTCCTTTACTAATTCAATCCTACATGCAGGAAGGCTTGTCACCGAATCACTTGAAAAAGGCCAAGCTCATGTTCTTTTACACCCGGTACCCAAGTTCCAATATGCTGAAAACCTACTTCTCAGATGTAAAGGTAAGAAAATTTCTTTCCCCCCTCCCCTTTCTCCTGACTGCATGCTGTATTTGCTCGCAAAATGGTATTGTGTTATCATGTTGGAGATGAATAATATTTCTGGGTACATAAAGGTTACATCCTGAACTTATTTACTTGTTCTTCTTGTTGAGGTGTACCCTGCTTGTGCCTGGATGAGGAAAGGGAATGTTTCTGAATTAAAAAAAAAATTTGAAATTTTAAAGCAAAGTAAGGATAATTATTACAGTAAATTAAAGAGTCTTCATTATATATCCCATTAAAAAAGGAGATTTTTGTGGTGGTAGAAATGTACTTCCAA
>VXBT01011663.1:0-10072 GCA_013400235.1 Oriolus oriolus
TTTTCTGATGGCTACTTGTCACTATGGAATATGAAAACTCTGAAGAGGGAGTAAGTAGTCCTTTTCACTTGGTCACACTTGGAGTTGCAGTGGTCTAAATTCTTTGTTTCAGGAAGTGATACAGTAGGGATGTGATAAAACAGATTTTTATAAGTCAGTTTGTTCTGTCCAGTAGTATTCAGTAAAACCAGGCAATGTGTGTATTTCCAGGTATTAGAAAGGATTTTTCAGAACCAGTTAACTGCAATTAGGGTATCCACTGAAAGGCCTCAGTATGTGAATAATGTAATTTTGGTAATAATATTTTTTTAAGTGTCCATGATGAAACTAGTGAGACATGATAATTCAGTAGCTCCTCTGTGTCTGAAATCATTTTCTTTCCTATATTTCAGTCTTAATGGAAATTGGTGGTTGACTCATTCCAAGGCAAGGATGCATGTAAATGAAGGTTTGTTTGGAAGCCTTGGAGTCAGAATAAGGGACACATAAATTTATAAGCAATAGTAAAATTTAGAGGTGATTTTAAATCTGCCACTTGAAATATTTGACCACATTCAGATAGGGGTTTACTTAAGGAAATCTACAGCGCCTCACCAGAAACTGCATATGTGTTATGGATGCATTACAGATGCATAAATAGACAGTGGACCATAATTAGATGCCAAGGAAAGATTGTGAAGGTACAGCTGAAGTTCAGAAGTTGGGAAGAAAAATATTTAAGCAGTAGTGGCTTGTCAGTCATCAGTTGTTTAAGATGGAAGTATGACCTTTTGCACTTTGAGGATTGGCATGCAAGGTGCTTTTTTCCCAGAAGATGCTTCTAGCCTTCTACAAACAGCTAGAGCCAGCACGCTCTCCTTTTTTCTTCATTATTTCTTTCTTTTAAACCTGTAGACACCACTCCCAGCTTGAAGGAGGAAGGATTCCTGTCTATGCAGTTACTTTTCAAGAACCTGAGAATGATCCTCGCAATTGTTGCTACTTGTGGGCTGTTCAGTCTACACAGCAAAGGTGAATAAAATCTTGCTATAAGTCACTGATCTTCCTTTTTAATACTTGTTCACATTCAGTTGATACCTGTATATTCATTTTGTTTATTTAACTGTACAGGAGATGAAAAGTATTAAGCTTACAGTGCAGTTTTTTCAGGATTTTACGCTTTTAAAGAGGGGTCAACTCATGCCTACCTTGTGAAAGAAGGCAAAGGAACAGTGGCTATATTTTTGTGCTTGCAGTCTTAAATGATTTCCCTTGTTTCTTGATGCCTGCTTCAAGATTTGTTTGGTATTCCCACCATGATATTCAGTACCATTTGGAGTGATTTAGGATGCAGATGCTGAACAGTAAACATCATCAGCAAGCTACTTAATCAGCCCAGCTGTTCACAGAGTGGCAGTCTTCTTCAGTTTGACTTCAAAGCAGTTTTCCTGGAGAATGCTTTACTGTTGTGAGCTATTTCCAGCAATTTTTTTCTCCATACTGCATATTAAAGCTTTCTGATGATATAGTTAGCATTTGCCTCTGAAGTTGTTAGTGTCAGAATTTCCTCCTTTCTGTTTTAGTGGCTAAATGTGACCAATTATCATGTTTTGGGAAGCAGTGTTTTTCTTTTCAGCAAGAGCATGCTCTTAAGTAAGCTTCAGCCTAGATCTAATAGAATAATAATGAGGATTGTAAAGCCACTTTGTAATTAAATTTCCTCATTTATACCTTTTTCAGTGAAGGTGATGTTGTGAGTTTACATCTGCTGCAGTTAGCATTTGGTGACAGGAAACGACTGGCATCAGGACAAGTCATGTATGAGGTAAGACAGGCTTGTATGTGAAGAGATGAAAATAGTAATTTTGTCTAAGTGAGTATCAGTTAAGTTAACCAGGTTAATATTTACCATGAAAGATCAGTGTGACTAGAGAAAAAAGTCTTTTGGTAGGTCTTCTTAGGCATTCTTTTGTCCATACTTTTCAAAACAAGTCATAGAATCATAGAATAGTTTTGGTTGGAAGACCTTAAATATCATCTAATCCCAATCCCCTGCCATGGGTATGGACGCCAGCCACTAGATCAGTTCACTCAGGATCCCATCCACCCTGACGCTGAACACTTCCAGGGATGGGACATCTGTAGCATCTCTGGGCAGCCAGATCTCCAGATCCTCACCACCCTCACAGTAAAAAATTTCTTCCTAAGGTCTAACCTAAATCTCTCCTATTTTAGTTGAAAACCCCTTCTCCTTTGTCGTGTCACTATCTGCCCTTGTAAACTGTGAGTCTCCCTCTTTTTTGTAATGTCCCTTTAAATGCTGAAAGGCTGCACTGAGGTCTCCCAGGATGAGGTTGGACTTCTGGGCTGTGACTGCATATTGCTCCTTGTCCACCAGAACCCCCAAGTTCTTGGCAGGGCTGTTCTCAGTCACTTCTCCCAGTCTGTAGTCATTCCTGGGATTGCCCCGTTCCAGGTGTACCACCTTGCACTTGGACTTGGAGACATTCATGTCAAGAGATTCCCATAGGCCCACCTCTCAGGCTTGTTGAGGCCCTTCTGGATGGCCTCCTGGCCTTCTGTTTAGTCAACTGCACTTTTCAGCCTCATGTCATCGGCAAACTTGCTTAAGGTGCACTTGATCTCGCTGTTTATGTCATTGATGAAGAGATTGCACTGCACTGGTCCCCACACGGATTTCCAAGGGACACCACTCAACATCGGCCTATGCCTGGCGATAGAGCTGTTTCCTATAACTCTTTGGCTTGGTCCATCCAACCAATTCCTTATCCACTGAATAGTCCATCCTTCAAATCTGTCTCTCTTCAATTTAGAGATGGTTATGTCATGTGGGATTGTGTCAAAGACCTTTTAGAAGTCTAGGTAGGTGACATCGGTCAGTCTTCCCTTGTCAACTGTTGCAGTCAGTCCATCACAGACGATGACCACATTGGACAGACGCAGTCTGTCCTTACTGAAGCCATACCATTTTATACTGCAGTGTCGTGTGTTCCAGCTAGATTCATCTGCAAAGAGCCCCTATACATTCAGTTCCTGAAGAGAAAGTGGCTGTTACAAATTAAATTACTCAATTTAAACATCACATGAATGGCATATAGGAAGAGAAGACAGGGCTTTGAATAACTTTGTGTTACCAAACTGTAGATTTGAGGAATCTTCTGTCAGTCTCCCTTTCTTAAAATATGGTCGTGTATATGTCTTTATACATTTCTGATCTCTTTTATAATCTTTTTCTATTAAGCTCTGTCAGCCTGACTTCAAATACACCTACAAAAATACCTACAATGTCTCTTCAGTCTTGATTCTGAAACTCTAGCTTTAAGGATGATTCTTTTTTACTTTTTGGCTGGATTGTCTCTGAAATCTAGTCTTAAAGCCAGCAAAAGATGTAAGGTGGTATGATTTGGTCAGAAGAGTCTCCATAAATTTTTAGAACTGGTTCCAGAGATGCTGTGATATAGAACAGATAAAATATAGAAGAGGTATCATTAGGTCTCAGATATCTAGAGATGGGAGGCACCTGTATAATGTTTAATTCCATTCTGCAGAATGCATGAAACTCTTCCAAGATCTTTTTGATGGGAAAGTAATCTTAATTCAGAGTAAGTCTTTCCTCCTATTTGACACTTGCTCTTGTATGTTCTCAGTAGTACAAAATGAAATTGAGATAATCCTTGTACTGTGGTTCAAAGACTCTTTTATAGGGACTTAGAGTTTTGAATTTTTTGAATGAGTTTAAATGTTCTTTTTTCCTTTTATCTATAGGAAAGCGCCTTCCTCATTTGGAAGTGTTGCTTTTGAACAGGTAAAGGTTAGGTGTTTGAAGAAAGTGGTGTTTCTTTAAAATCTATCCTCTATCATGTTGATGAAGTAGAAATACCTTCAAGTGGTTCAACATGTCTGAGTATGCATGTCATATCTTCCCGTGCAGTTTTTAAATGACAAAAATATACAGTGCTCTAGAGGAACAGAGCACCCTGTTTGTTTGGGGGTTTTTGTATGTGTGTGGGTTTTTTTCTTAAAGGGCTTTCATTGCAATTCACTCCTGCATCTTGTGCTGTAAGCACTTTGGCAGGTTGATATGAGAAAGTTTCTTTACTCTTCTCAAGATTCGCTTTTAAATTTCTGTTTTGTTTTATCCTCTTTTGAAAGTTATTTTTAGCTACAGTCTTAGCAGTGACAAAGACAATACCTTTTCCTGTATGCTGCATTGGGAAAAAAGCAATTGTCTCTATTTCTCTTGTGGCTACTACTTTTTCCATCTGAGCAATTTAATGTTAAAATGTGGGACCTCTAACTCTTTGGCGGTTATTTGTCTTGGTTGTCTTACTTTTCTGAACAAGATGTGACAAATGTCACTTTATACCTCAGAGGGTTGAAATATTTAATCAGCCTTTAAAAAAGGATCTTCTTGAAATTCCAGTTGACACTCGTTAAAAATAAAAGCATACAAAGCCATTAAAAAATGTTACTGTGTTTGTGACCTGGAAAACCTGTTGTGTAGTTAAAGTAAGACTTGTAACCCTCTACAGACTATACAACCAGTAGTACATTCACAGGCTTATCAGTGGTGTCAGGCACCATTCCCTGGATCTGAGATCTTTTACTCCCCGGCTGTTTCTGCTTCCCTGTGATGAGGTGTTGAAAGATTGCAACAGGAACCAATCTTAGAAGGCTGTTGAAGAGAGCTGCACACCTGCACCCTCTGAGGAGGAAAGACAGGTTCTTCAGCTGGCTTCCAGATAAACTGTGTGTAGTTTCATGCTGAGATCCGATAGCATCTGCTGCCAAAAACCCCTCCCAAAACAATTCTTAATCCCTCCCCAAAGGATGCATCAGGACAGGATCTGTGCTCTCCAATAGACACTTAAGTCTCGGAATACTTCTTGTGGTCACAGATTGGTCAGTATAACATGGTGGCTCTCTGCCTACGTGACTGAATAAAGCTTCTTGTTGGTCTTCAGTGCCATAAAATTTAAAGAGTTGTCCCATTTGCCAGGCCACGCTCGAGTAAATGAAGAGAAATTAATCTACTGCTGCTCCTTGTTCACTGAGTAGAAGTCACAGGAGCTTAATACACTTGTATACTGACATCAGTGCTTTATGTCCCAGGAATCAGACTTGAGGCCATGAAACCATGCATCTTTGACTTTGTATCACGGTAAAAGTCACAAATGGAACTTTTGGAACATGTGGCACTGTGTTTTTATACACGTGTCAAACTTGTGTCTCTGTTGCCATCAAGGCTGGTTTAAATCTGCTCAAGTAAGAAAACTGAAAGATATGCTGAAATTAGACTTTCAAAGACCTTTTTTATATCATCTCAGCAGCTGCTGTATCTGGTGGGTCAGTTCATGGTCATGGAGGATATCCTTAACTTTGTCCTACACAAGGCTTGTGTACAGTCTGTACGTTCATATCAGAGTCTGACCAGTTCAACTCCTTTGAAAACTGTCCCATTTAATTGGTCTGGAGCATCATTACTTAATATCTTCTGTGCACTAGAGCTCCTTAACTTAGATTTGCTTGCCCCAGTGTGGAAAATTTAAAATATGTGGCTTTAGTTAGGAAATTGTCTTCAGCAGGAACTATTTGGTATTGTTTTCTCCTTCCCCTCCACACCAACTTTGTGTGGGAGTGGCTCTTCATCTATGAATGAAAGCTGAAATTTCTAGTCATTAAATTAATGCTGGACATGTTTATGGAATTTTCATGCTTTATCGTGTGGAACTGTCCTTTGGAACGGTGAACTTCTTGTTCAGGACATCATCTCTTTTAAAATTGGTTTTAGTGATTAGTTATCCCACAGTGAAGATGAGGTTCTTCGCTTAGGCTTCATGTTAGTTTTTCAAGGAGATGGTTTGGATTTTTCTTGTCTACCCTGCATATATTTGTTATTTTCAAAATTCCTGAATAAGATAGTGTGGACTGTGCGTGCCTCAGAGCAAAGTTTTGCTAAGGAATTGCTAGTTTTTGAAAATGTGCAAAGCCTTTTCAGCCAAACTTACCTGTTACAATTTGATACTTAATTCTCTTGAATGTCAGATGTAGTTTTTATTTGCTATCAGAAATAAGTTCATTGGAAATAAACAGTACAATATGCATGTTATATTAGATATATACATTCTTTCATACTAGATCTAATCAAAATTACCTTATTTTTAATTTTTTTTTCCCACGCAGGGTTTGGAATACTGTGATGAAAGGTACAGTTTAGACCTCACTGGTGGAATCTTTCCCTTGAGAGGGCAGACCAGCAATACTAAATTACTCAGCTGTCAGACCATAGAAAAATTTCGCAACCATGCTGACAGAGAGGATAGCGTTAATGAAGGTTTGTTCTGATGTCCCTGTTTGGTTATTCTAAACTACATGGTTTGGGAATCTAAACAATGAGTGCCATTCTATACCCACAGTCTTAGAGTCTTAAATACTCATCTAGCTGACCTTGTTGGGCTTATTTAAAGAGAAGAATTGCTTGCTTAAGTTATGTGGGGCTTTTTTATCCCTCTGAACACCATTCTTTAAGGGAAAAATAAGTTCTATTTTATGTTTGCTGAGATGCTGCTAGAGCAGTGCATGGGGTCATCTATGTAATGCTGGTCAATCAGTTTGTTCTGCCAGTTGTCTTCATTGAGCAGTAAGATCATTCTGTGTCTTGCTTAGGAGTGTTACCTGGTTTGCTTTTTCCTGATCAGACGTATGGCTGCATCCATTTAGCACCACAGGTGGTGTTCCCCAGGGCTCAGTATTGGAGCCAGGTCTATTTGATGTCTTTTTTTGATGATCTGGATGAAAACTTGATTAGCTAAGAATTGTGTGTTTGGTTTGGCTTAGAACGGATACAATTTGTACAAGAAAAAGAGGCAGTATGACTAAAACCTTTCACGTGGATGTTTGCTATTCTCTATGTTGTTTTTATCATTCTTAATAAAGTGCTGTGTTTCATGAGTGAAGTAACAGAATTAAAAAAAAATAGAAAGTGATGTTTTAAAAACAGCAGATCTCATATTTTCTACAACAAGAAACAATGTCTTGTCTTTGACAGTAATCTCTCCTGACACCAGTGTATCAATCTTCAGTTGGCAAGTGAATACCTATGGCCAGGGAAAACCATCTACTTACTTGGGTGTGTTTGACATCAATCGCTGGTATCATGCTCAAATGCCAGACTCACTGAGGTAGGTTTAAATTAAGTTGCTTTCAGTATCCCTAGAAAGGATCAATTTGAAAGTCTCTGTTGAGCTTATGCAGTTGCTTTCTTTAAGGCCAGAAGAATTCCTTCATGATTGCCCCTATTTTGCACTGTGGTCACTGGATCCTGTAATAAGCATGACTTCTCCAAACCTCATTTTGGATATTCTGGTACACGAGCGTAGTCTAAGTCGGGGAGTTCCTCCTTCTTATCCACCGCCTGAACAGTTTTTCAATCCAAGCACCTACAATTTTGGTAGGTATTTCCCTGCTTTTCATTTGAATAGGGACAAGCTTCAGTTGAGGTCAAATGCCACTTAGTGGTTCTCTTTCTTGTTCATTGTTTGTTACACAAAAACCAAACTGAAAAACCCCCACAAACCTTCTCANTTGTCTTTCCAGATAGCACTATTTAAAAAGCATAAACTGGTGATAAGGTAACAATGTCTGTCAAACGTTCCTTGTTTCTGCAGATGTTACGTGCTTGCTCAGCTCGGGAGTTGTTCACATGACTTGCACCGGCTTCCAGAAGGAGGTGACTTTTTTGCTGTATCTGTGTTGAGACTGTCAAGAGATGAACCTTTTCAAGCTTTATTCTTGGCACTGCTTTGAGTGTGAGAGACCACTTTATGCTCACACTGCCCATCCACATGCATAACTGCAGTCCCATCCTGCCAGTTTCATGCAAATGGGGCTGTTCTAGGGAGGCATGAGCAGGGACTGAATGGCTAGAAAGGAATGCAGCATTGCTGTGGTAGGAAGAAAGAGTGTGCTGGAAGTTGGGGAAAGCGTTTACTTTGTACTGTCTGCAAAGTGTGGAGTTAGGGTTTTGACCCCTGATGAACTTGAGAAAGGAGGACAACATGGAGAAAAGGAAAAATTATTTAACTATTCAAGTTTTTTCTCCCAACCTCTGCTAAATTATAGCTTCAGAGCCACTGCACAGCCTGTGATAAATCCTTTCAAAATAAGTTCCAGCTCACTGAATATACCCACGTAAATAATTTTCGGCACAAACAAGCATAGAGTCTTTGAAAGAGGGATTTGTAGTTGTGTTAGTTATAACTTCTACAGAATGTAATTTGTGTCAATGTTCAGGGAAAGGGAAGGCCAGTGTATTGACAGAGAAGCTGGAAAATACTTTCTTTCCTTCAGCATTGTAAGGGTTTTTCTTCTACAGGATGCTTTTTTAGAAACTGGAACTGTTACTCTGCTGCCATCTTTAAGAGTCTGCATAGCAATGCTTGCCAAAATTGCTAACCTAAATCCTGCTGCTACTAATGCAGCTTTTTGACAGTCTTAAGTGATCCAGAACCTTAGTGATTGAATGCTGTCTTAATCTGTGTGTTTTGCTTGGTGTTTCAGACCTTGAAATTTTTGAAGAAATCTGGTCCTTTAATAAGTGAAGCCATTCATGACAGCTACACTCGGTGTCTTGTAGCTGGCTTGCTCTCTCCAAGACTGGTTGATGTCCAACCATCCAGTCTGAGTCAGGTGAGTGTACGTTGGGGAATCCAGGGGGAAATAAATCCATCTTATCTGAAAGTGTAAAGGCTGTAAGACCATGATTTTCAATTGAGAGTTGCACTGACAGGCAGGTGTTGACATTAGTTGGCAGAAGTAATAATATTCTTAGATCCAACCTTCTGACTGGGAACAGCCCTACGAGGTCTGTCTTGAGTGACCTGTGTGTGAATTCCGTGCCCGAGGTACTCACGCGGAAGCACACAGTCAGTGCTGGGCATGTGTATCAGAAAGCAGCTTTCTGTGGGAGCAGCCTTCATGCTCTTCATGCCCTACGTGTCTCAGAGCCTTGGGTGCAGTGCAGTAGGTGGCAGTGGAGTGGCCTCCCACAGATATGCACTATTGCAAACACCAGCTTGCTGCACTAGACATCATTTGCTTCCATGGAAGTGCTGACCAATTACAATTGTCAGCTCTACCTGACAATTTCATCGCCACTTCCCCTCATTTTCCCTTCAGTAAAGGCTTTTCTGCACCCTCTCAAAACTGATCTTTACCTGGGTAGCATTTACCTTGAGCGGTGGTGGCTTGATTTCCACCTCTTAGACTGCCCTCTTGCTGCATCACCTGCATCACCTGTGTCTTCCAACACTGCTGCATTCTGTCTGCCACCACAGTGGCCTCACACCCCTCTCTCGTGGGTTTTCCATTTGTGGTGCAACAATCTGTCTCATCTGATGAGTTTCCTAAAAGAAGGAGCCTTTGTGATGGACAACCCATCTTTCTCCAGACAAGGTCAAAGCTAAAGGGTTGGATGGTCATCTTGGAGTGGAGCAGTAAGCATTAGGAAGGGGAGAGCAGTCTGCCATCATCTTCCTGTCTGTGGGATTCTTCACCAGACTGTGAAAATGTGTTAGGGAAAATAACACTTCTGCATAGTGTGGTAGCTAAAACAAATTTGGCAAGCTGACCTAGCCCATAGAGTGGTATTTTGCAAGCCTGATGTAGGCTATTACATTCTGATGATACGTTTTGGTGTCAACTCTGGTGTGAAATTACTTGGGAAAGCAAGAAATTTTATTATGATATTTGCTGAGTTGTGACTGTATTGTTCAGTGACTGCATTGAGCGAGGATTGCTTTTGAATACTAGAAAGAAAAATTTCAGAATTAGGGTCAAGAAGCTTGGAATTTTGTTTGGTACCCTAAGTAGCATTTGGCATGTTTCATTGCCTGAAATGCATTTTCAGAAAATGATGGAAATATCCTGTATGTCTTCTAATATGTAGAAATCGCTCTTAATACATTTATGGTTTTACCTAGAATGCAAACTTTTTGATTTGTTTAAAAAAAAATAGAGGGAAGAAAAAAATAGAAATTGTCTGCAGGATGATTTCACCTGAAAGAAATGTCTG
>VXBT01011668.1:2522-14184 GCA_013400235.1 Oriolus oriolus
TGATTGGTTTGTTTGAATGGTACCCTCCCCTGAGATGTGTTGATTCGCTGTATGTCACCCCTTGTCAATTCCTTATTGGTTGTTTCCTTGTTCCTCCCATTTCTCCTCCCCCTGCTGGCAGGAGTATAAAACCCCCTGTCATGCAGCTCCCTTGCTCCTTTTGGCACTCCTTTCTGGCCCCCTGTCACGCCGGTGCGGGGGAATAAAGCTTGGATCTGTCGCCAACTGGAGTCCCTCTCCTCTTTTACCCTCACCGCGCTGCAGTTGCCATCGACTGCTGTGAGCTCTCTGAGAGCAGGAGGATTCAGGCGCCCTCCTAACTATCATTGCCGCCCCTTGGCTACCAGGCAGCCAAGTGGTCACCATGGCAGGTTGCATCTTCCATTCCAAGGGAGGCTCCTGCCTTCCTTAGCAGACACTTGTCTTTCAAACCGAGACACCGTCAAAGCAAGGAGAGCCTCTTAAAAGAAAATTGGATTGAGGACACTTGCTTTCGCTCAGAGACCTTCACTTTCACCAGCAGATGCTACCAAGTTAATACCACCCAGAGAAGAATCTTAAAGCCCTTTGGAGTGTCACTAGATGGCCTAAAGTTACTCATCTTCTAACCAAAACTTGTTGAGTTTGCTGGAAGATGGGGAAGAGTATCAAAAGCTTCATGTGATTATGGTGGGACTCTGATCATGACAGTGCGGTACAGACGCTGCTGTGCTGGCTGCAGACACCATAGTCAGGAAAAGTGGAGTTAACGAAAAGTGAGTTAACGCAGCCCTAATGGCTTCCAAAAGCCCTTGTGCTGTCAGAGTGTGACACCAAGTATCCACACTCAATGCCATTACAAATCAAGTGAATTTAGTACTTGCAAAAGGTGCCACGCTGACAGAATTCAAAAAGTGAAGCAGCTTCTGTAAAGACAGAAATACAACAAATACCATTTATTTTCCCCTCCATCCAACTCCCACACCAGTTGTGTGCCTCCCTGGCTGTCTGCTAGTAAGAGCACACCAGGACACAAATCCTTTCCCAACTCGCACTATTTGCTCTTTAAGTTAAACAGAGAGGCAGCTTTTGCCATTTTCACAAAGATCCAGTGACCCTCTACCAATATCTGTCACTCCAGGATTAGCAGCAGCCACTCAGCACCAGGGACCCTCACTCAGCACAGCCAGCCCCCAGCAGGCACTGGGACCCTGCCATCCCCAGTGAATCTTCAGACTCTGCATCTTCCACCAGCACAGGCTGTCACACCAAGCCAGTGACAGACAGGCAGGGACCTTCCATGCCTGTTTCCTTGCTGATTACAAAAAGGGGTCACAGCAAAGACACTTCAGCTGTTTTGCTGAGTTCTGCACAACTTTGCAGCTCCCCACCAAGCTTTGAAGGCTACTCTAACTCACTTCGGCACTGCTATTTTTGCTGCCTGTGCTAGGGATTGCTAAGGGACTGTGCAAGACATTGCCGCTATAAAAAATGAATATTTCATAATATCCTTTCCCCCTAGTTTGCCAAAGAAACAAGTCCTACTGTATTTCCAGAAATTTGTCGACTTTGAAACAAGAGCATCAACCCAGCAGACCCAGAGCATCAACTCAGCAGTCACTGGAGTTAGCTATCAGGTGCCTACTCCATCCTTCCTGTTTCTCAGTACCAGGGCAAAAAATTGAGATGCTAACAGCACAAAACAAGTATTTCAAAGGGTGTTGCAATAGAGGTTATTTCTTCTGGCCCCCCTGCTTCTGCACTGAGGTACAGGAGCTGTGGCACAGGTAGTTGCTCTGTACTTCTATCCCAGCTACAGTCACTGAGGGCAGGAGAGATCCACCATGCAACTCCCTTGGAGCCACTCCACAAACACCAACAAAGAGCACTGCAGAGCCTCCTCCCCCAGCACCAAGTTACTCCCAGATCCCCTAGCACAAGGCCCTCAAAAGCCACCAACCAAGCCCACAGAGTTCAGATTCTGAACATTAACTTCTCAGAGGTCCAAAGAGTTCAGGCCTGCAGGGTCAGGTCAAATCCAACCCAAAGAAACATTTCTTTTGAAAGTAAACTAAAGAGTCACAGTTCAGAATCACATTAAACTGAGAAGATGAGAATTCAATTAGCTGATCTAATTTAACCTGATCTGTTTGAATTTCATTACATGTGGCTGCACTGGAGACTCATTAATGAGACTCCAGTATACTGGGATCCTGACAGCTTCTAACTCAATCTCCCAACCTGATGCAGACAGCTGTAATCGTGTTAATTAGCTGCAGAACCTGTGATGTACTTCAACTAAGCTCAGGGTGAAGACAGAAAGATTAAAATGAAGGCAAATGAATGAGAAAGCACCACCTCACTTGCATACAATTTACAGGATAAGAGTAACACACCCTGTGTGTATGCAGATGTCTTCCCTTGACTCAAATGGGGGAGGGCATTGCATAGGAACAAAGTGTCCCTGGGTAAGATCAGTTAATTAGCTTGATAAATTAAAGGATGAGACTGAAGGTAAAAAAAGAATTTTCTTATTTAAATAACCCCCCTACAAAGTCCTGTCAGCCATTGGAAGTTACACACCAAAGCTATTTTGGAAAACAATCGGATCATTGTTAATTCTAAAATTAGCTTATTTGGATGTTTTTCACATAGAGAAACCATTGCTCTTACATTTGTCAGCACTCCCGCAAAGATCGAGAGGATGCCAGTTTGAATAAGCACTGAGACAGCCTGGATGGCAGCTTTTGGTCCCGATCTCTGCTCAGGAGAGAAGGGCCCATGCTGCTCTCTGCTTACACTGCAGGCTCACAAACCAGGCACAAGCCTTGATCACGGCATGCGTCATCTTAGATTTTTGTGTCAAAAAGAACCTTTGAACTCCAGCATCACAAAGGTAGTCTGCAAAATAAGTGGTATTTGTTGCCATGCCCATAAATGCAGTTGTATTGGAGCAGGGGAAGCACAGGCACATGGAGAGTATCCAAGCTGCCAACTCTCACACCCTGACATCTAAGGAGGGCTGGCTCAGAAGCCACTATGCATCTGAGCTGCTTCAGGTGATAAGGATGAAGGTCCTCCAGCCAACAAGACAAAACAAGACTACACACTCCAGTGGCAACTAGTAAGACTCATCTCTGCCTGGACTCTCCCAAAAGACAAGTTCTAAAGCCAGAGTCAGGCCAATTTCCTGATTAAATACATATTTGCAAGACATAAATAACAACCCCTTCAACTCTCCACACTGTGGTCGCCTTTCCAGGTCTCCTACATCTTCTCAGGGATGTACACCACCAGAACGGCCCAGAGAGCCTCTCCAACCCCACTGAGGCCCAAGGCATTAATTCAGGCCAAGTTTTCTACAGCACAGTGATACCTGAAGCACAAACAGACATCTCTGAAGGATCCAACCATCCCAGCTAGTCTCTTGGCTAGTCTGCAAATGCATTACAGAAGCTTTAATGATTTGAGACAAAACCAGAGCATTGCAATGCTTTTCCAACTTAAGGTCTTGTACTTTACCTTCACTGCAGCCCCCATAAGCCCCAAAGGAGCCCATTCCCAATGAGCTCATCAGGAAGACACAGAGGTACAAATCACTCCAGCACACTCCTGCCTTAATTAACATCTCCTTTGGAGCCTGCAGCAGTGGAGATACAGAGCTTGGAAAGCAGTGCAGGAGCATGTTTCATTGAGAAGGAACAGGATTTAGGCAGGGAGAAGTTTTGTAGTCTTCTCCTGGCCTCTCCTCTCTCCTCCAGCCCTACTGGCACTCAGAGCAACCTGTGGGACAGAGAGAAAACTTGAGAGTAGCATCTGAAGCCTTTAGGAAATACAGCCTCAAGCAACTTACAAACATTAAATGCACCCAAATGGTGTAGGGAAGATCTTATTTATAGCTGGGTGGAAAAAACGGATAGAATTAATCCTGATGTCTCATGGAACAGTGGCTCCCACTTAAATACTGAACTGTTTGTGGCTGAACCAACTCTAGGCTTTCCTGTTCTGTACAAAAACAAAAAAAAGTCATACTGATTTCACAATTGCTTTCAAATTGCAAGTGCTAGCAGCAAAATTCACTGCATGAATTTCAAGCACTACACTTCTCTTGCAATTTCAATTATTGATTAAGCACCACGGCTGAAGCATTAAGCTTTGAAATGTTAACAGTGATTATTACTATGCTGCTATGGGGTTTAGGGGTCTTTTTAAATTGGTGTTTCCTTGGTTTGTTGGTGTTTTTGTAAATTTTCAGAGCACTGCCTATGCTGGATACTCTGGGAGCTGTAGTTCAAATGCCATTGTATTCAATGTAACCTAAGAGAGAGAAATTTTTATCAATTCATGCAAATACAGCAAGTTTTGAAAGCAAAGAGTAGATAAAACATCATCTTTTACTGGCCTGGCTGAAATAGCTTCATAATTAGCAATGGATGGCCTTGCTGGTTTTAGCATCCTTGTTGATCAGCCAGTATTTATCAGCAGCTGTACACCACTGTCTGGGGGTTTCAGCAAATGAGGTGTCAGGGGTTTATTCACAGAGAAGCAAACAGATTTTTCAATCAGCCTGCCATGCCAAGTATGTTGCTGACATAACTCCACTAGATATCCTGGATTTTTTCTAGAGAAAAGCGGCTCTGGATTGTTAACCATAAAACGAGCAGATTCAAAATCATCTTTGCTACCTGCAGAACACCCACGTATTTCACAATCTGCACTGACAGAGTGAGAGCAACAGGAAAGACAGCAGTTTGTTCCATAGAAAGAATGCAGCCCCATGACCTGAGAGCTGATCAAGCTGGGTAAAACACCCCCTTTGCAGGGGTGCTGCAGCTGCTTGCACTCACCTCCTGACACTGCCATCACAAATGCCTGGCAGCCTTCGGCTTGGACACCTGCATCTCCCTAACTAACACAGCAGAAACTAATCCCAGATGGGGAACAATCACAGCAGTGGTTTATCGACCCTTTCTGTTTATCTTTCTGGAGCAGGTTTGGAGCTACCTCAGGTGGGAAAGTTGAGAAATGGATGTGCTTACTGAGAGGAGGTGTGTATGTGCCTGCCAACACACACCTATGTGAGAGGATGGATGCGGTCAGCAGAGGGTTGTGTGTTTGTGTATCTGCACCACGCTACTGCAAGTCGGAGCCAAAAGGATTTCCACAGTCTTGCTCCATTGCGCATAAGTCACATAAAGCTCTGCTTGGCAGCTGCCTTCTCTAACAAAGCTGGTCTCTGAGGGTTGGCCTCCATCACTCTCTAATTTCTTGTTCTTCCTAAGTTCTTCTAACTAAGCTAAGCTGATAAGCTGTGCTGAATGTCACTTCTGAAATCACTCAGCAAAATCTCACACATGGGCAGACAGTTTCAAAATTATCAGTGACTTAGATTTCCTTCTTCCCTCCCCTCATGCTGCACTGAAAACATCATTTCCACAAAAATCAAGAGCCCATTCCCTCACATCCATGCACAGTGTAAGTCTAACAAATGCCAGCTTGCTCACTGACTGCAAGAGCTGCCCCACACATGCAGCAGCAGGCAATAGGACCCACATAGGTAGAGCTGCATCACGTCCCTAAGGGCATACAAACGGCTGTAGCCCCAGCATAGCAAACCAGTGCCTTTCCCAAGAGTTTAATAATACCCTGTTTACTCGATGTTTGTAGTGTAAGAGACCCCACATGCATATCAGGGCTCTAATGAGTTTTTATGCATTGTAAAAATACACAAGGAAACTGGAGCAGCTTACAAGAGCATCCCATCTGAAGGTAAATTACAGCTTTTGGACATAAAACCCCCATGGCATGACTCCAGCCAGTCAAGCCTCACAGCAGGGAGCCAGGATGTTTCACCAGCTAGACCTGAAGTCAGCACACCAGGAGATGGTGCAGCTAACAAGACCAGAAAGCTTTGCAACTTCCTCACAGTGATGAAGTGAGATATGACATCCCAGAAGAAGGCCACTTACAAGCAAGGACTTGGGTGATAACACTGCAGCATGGATAAAAGGCAGTGCCCAGTCTCAGGCTCAGGAGAGGACCTGGGTTCCCTCCTGGTTTATTCTCCTCACTTGCTCCAGGAAGGAGGAATTGCGGCCCATGCCAGCACCCCCTCCTTCTGCACTGTCTCTCAGGGTGGATGATTTGAGTCTAATCCATGAAACCTCGTCTGCTTCTTAGTGATAAATCCAGTCTGGAAAACTAGCACTTTGGAAATTAGCAATGTCAGATCTCGAGGGTAAGCTGTAAATCTCTGAAGGGCAGCAGCACACAACGCAGCCCTGCACAGGCACATGGCAAGTATGACAAGCAGGAAGCTTTCCTTCAAAGGCTGACTGTTAGATCACAAGTCAGGTCTGAACCCACATTCCCCTCTTGCCTCCTTGGGTTTCATATTTTGCCTACTCCACAACTTCATCATTCATGCCCCAGTATTACAACATTTCCCTCCTCCCTAAGCATTTGGCCTTTTAGCTGGAGAAGGGGTACCCTGGTGACTTGGGGCACACACAAGGACAAATCATTTAAACCAAATTAAGCAGGACTCTTGTTCTTGCACAGTTTAGAGATGCACTGTGGAACTCACAGCTGAAAGATGAGGGAGAGGTCAAAATCACAGATGGGTTTCAATAGAGCATCACCAACTTGCAGCCAACCCTCGAGGAGCAGGACACCCAGCCAGGACTATGAGGCAGGAGCAGGGGAAAGGCTGCACACAAGGAACAAGCACCCAGTGTACACATTGACACTGTCCCCTTTTCTCTGGCCATCCTTTAGCACTAGCAGGGATAAGATAGCTGAGCTAGATGGTATGACACTTATGTTTTTCTTAGTAGTGAGACCATAATTCAAGCACATTCGAGTTCTCTGAAGAGAGCAACTGACCATTTGAACACAGGTCTGGCTGGTAAGTGAGTAACAAAACCAAATGCAATAATCTCAAAGAACATTGGAACTAATATGAAAGTCTACCCTATAGCTAAGCATAGCAGGGGGCTTCAATTTGATTTACCTCAGGAACATTAATGCACCAATTAGCTCTGTTTCTCTGGGGAGAAGTCATCTCATCATTTACATACCTTGTTCGTACCGTAGGGAGGGGGAAATTATGAAAACACGTGAAACATTTGGATGTGCCCAACTACCAAAGATTTCATAATGAACACATTAGATTAGTGTTTCTTGACGCAAAGAGGATTTTGTTTTTACTAGAAGCATAACAAGGAATTATAACAGCTGTGCCTGTCATCATTCTGCTTAGCCTGTTAATGGAAGTGGTTTGCTAGAACCAGATTGGTTCAAAAGATTAATTAAAAACAGGTGCTTCTATGCAGTAACTTCTCCACACCACACCGAGTACTTCATGTGGCCAAACCACATCCACTCTTCCTTGTGACGTGCAGAAATTCCCTTTGCTCTTCTCTGGGGGTAATAAAACAATAATAAAATTAAATTCAGAACACTGCCTGTGTGGCAGAGCATGCTGCAAGGACCACTTTAACAGACAAGCCAAGTCAAATGAACTAGGGAGGCTGGTGCTCAGGAGCCTTCTCCAGAGGATGGTGCTCCCTTGGAAATGTCCTCCATGTCACTGTACACCTCAAGAGGGATAGTCTTTGCATAAGACATCTCCAATGGGATTTAAAAATCAATGTCTTAGTCAACAATGGCTGAAGCTCATTAGCCTCAAAAAAGGAGAGAGGGTGGCTGGAAGAAGCTTTCCAACAGTAAGCAGACAAGTTTTGTATTTGGAGGGTTTGTCACCATCTCTGCTGGTTGCATGCAGCCCATACCCAAGACTCCAGCCTGTGGAGAACCATGCTGGCTAAACTTCTGCAGGCAAGGACTTTAAATACTGTGCACACAGCAAAACCCAGCCATGCCAAAAAGGTTTGTCTGTTAATTGAGAAAACCAAAACTTTTTGGGCCATAGAATGAACTAGGAAGCAAAGAGTCTTGCTAAAAACACACAAAATTTCACAAAAGACCAGTTGAGAGGCACACAGCCAGGGATGCTTCATTCACACGTGAATCTCTTTAAAGAGAAAAATCAAAAATCCATCGCCTGTGATCCTTCAAACCCTGCTCAGTCACAATCAGTTAGAATTACAGCAGGGCCAGACTCAGCAAAGAAAGCAGGCTCCAGCTGAGTATTTTGTCATGTCCTCTCTCATTTCAACTCCTAGAGGAGGAAAGTAGAAAGAAAACACATTTGAAGAGTTGTTTTAATTTTATTTCTAATTTGGTTCACAAGTGAGTTCCTGTTCTATCAAACAGTTATTAGGTTACCTCACAGCTAATTCCTATGCTTATTCCGGTTTCACTCTGTTTTGTTTCAACCTCTTTGTGGATTGATACAAAATCCTGAGTAACAGTGGTGTTGGGAGGGGATGGAGAAGTGAACAACAGTTGCACATTCCTTAAACAGTTGCTAAACGCAAGTGCTATCATATGCCTAAAAACCACCCCACAAACCACGAGCCAAATGCAGCAGTTCCTGAAGTGGCTCAGTGGTTTGGTTTTCTCCATGGGGCAGTAGGACAGGGCCTGCCATCACAGAGGGAAAGGCTAAGGGACAACAGTGCCCTGGGTTCACTTCTCTCCCATTACCAGCATGGAAATATAAAATCTACAGTACTACCAAATCACTTTTTCTGTTCTTTTCTAAGAGGTAACTCTAAAACCACAAAAATGTGGTGCTTCACTTTTACTTTACACCAGCAGCTGGGAATCAACACCTCTTGACTTTGCAAAATAAGCTAAACAACATCAAGCACCTACTGACTGGAAGACCCTACTAAATTTCTCTCCCCAGTGTTACCTGGGCTCCAGGTGTGAGCTGAGCAAGGCTGCCCAGCACCAAGCCACAGTGGTAACACTGGGGAACAACATAACCCTGGCAGCCCCCACCTCTGCACCTCAGCCTACTGCTTCCATGTGTCTCATGTCCTGCAAGGTCACCTCTCCCCAAAGCAATTACACCCTCCTGATACAAATCTCACCAGTTCCACAACCCCCATGGGGTGCAGAATTAACCCTCCCTTTGGCAGCTGCCCCAGCTGGAGGAAGCCATCTTTCATGGCCAGGCTTCAGGCCTGAAGTTTAAACAGCAGCTGCTGCGGCTGCTGGCTATTCTCATTTCAACAGGGCAGTGAGAAATGCTGCCACAGTCACCCACCTGGCACCCTGGGGCCAGGGAAGCAGGAGACCCTGGTTAAGGCAGGAAGCAGGATCCTCAGGGCTCCTAATGACAGACACACCTGCCATGGCCAGGCTGCAGCCCAGCTCCTGTGCCAACAGAGCCTGCAAGATGTTCAATCAGTCTTCATGGGTTTGCTAATGTGTTGTCATTAAATTTGACACCAAGGCCATGGGACTACCTTTTTCCCAGTAGAGCCTTCATGCTATGGCGATTTTTCCCCAATGGAGGTTTCTTCACCAGGGTGAGCACAATGCATAAGGCTCTGGATTTGCCCAAATTACCTTGCTGAAGCAGTACTGCTGCAATAAAGCTACACTCCAGAGAGGTGCTGCAGATGTGCTGCAACAGCCACATTGAGCCAATTTGCCTTTCTAACTGCACAGTTTAGGAGGGGAATTTTGAACACATTTTGCAACAAACCTTGTCCTTGATAAGCCTCTATCATTAATCAGGGCTGCATTAATAAGACCCACTCTGCAAAACACCTTAGTAGTGTAACATCAAGGAAATATGGGTTGCCTGTGTGAGAGGGGGTCTCCTTGCTTGGAAATCTATAAGAGAAACTAGCTAACTATTATAAAAATATGATCTAACCTGAAAGCAAAAATACAGACTTAAAGAGCAGGATCTGTCCATGGAAGAGATGGGACTTCCACAGCTGTAGAAGGAGCCAGAGTAAAGACAGTATAACAAGTTTTTTACTTATAGCCATATTCTAAGCACATTCTGTGAAGAAATCCCACAAATTCAGCCCCAGCAGTGGAGAACACACAAAACCACCACCAACCAGCACTCACACAATGCCTGTACCTCAGTTTCTACAGTGCTCAGTCCCCACCTAATCCAACATCCTGCAGCCCGTTCCATGGAGGAGCAGGACCTTCCCCTAAAGAGACTGCACAAACCACCCATGGCTTCCACTTTAGCTTTAAAACCAGTCTTATGAATCTTGGGAGCATAAAGAGAGGAAATAAATTACTACCCAGGAACCTCACAGCTGTGCTGGGAATATATATTTGCTCCTGCTCCACAGGGAATGTAGAGGTCAAGTTAAAAAAAATTAATACTAACAAATATTAGTGAGAGATCAGAGGGATTCTCTGGTCAGGGAGAGAGCACTGTAACTAAGTACATTTCATAGTCTACCAAGCAGCAAAACACGAGGATGCTTGCAGCAGGATCTGTGTGGCTCAGAAAGAGATCCTGAAAAACACTGAAGTTTAATGAAATGAAACTACATCTCAAAACCCACCCAATTCCTCTTGAATGACCATGTGGCTCCCTTCCTGCGTAGGTATGCTCACTGTGTGCATCTGGTTGGTTTGTAGATCCCTGAGTAAGATACTTATTAACACTCCACATTCCCCTTCCTTCCTGCCATTATCAATCCACACATGATGGCAGGAGGATGAGTCTCATTGCTCTCAGGATCCCATCTCCAGGCTACCAAGTTCCTCTGTCCTTCCCAAACAAAACTGATTCATTTGCAATCAAAAGAAAAAAGAAAAAAATATATTGTATTAAACACCTGAAAACAATATCCCAAGGGACAATTTTTACAAATAAGCTCAGGTTCACACTGAATGTTTACTACTAAGCAGCAGATGAGCACTTCACACACAGCCAGGCCAACGTTAGTGATTTTATTCACTTCTTTCATTCTTTATGAAATGCAGAGTCGCTGGCTACATTAATGTCAGCATTGAAAGCTCACATCCTATTGCTCTCCTCAAAACCATTCTGGAAGAGAACTCCTGCTGGAAAATACAGTAGGATAAAAGAATAAATTAAATACTGCACCAGCAGTAGTTACTTTATGCCTCATTTTTCCCTTCATTTCTTTTTTTCTGGAGTCCAAGCTCTCCATCCTTTTCTCCCTTCCTGCTCCACATCTTCACAGCTAAAACAGGAAGTATCTATTGAGTGCACTCCTTAAAACGCAATCACTGATTTCCCTGGTCTTTTCCTCCACAGGATAGAAACATGTTTTCCAGATAATTAGAGATACAGTGACAAGAGGGTGTTGTGAATACTTTTTTTTAACTAAAAAAACCAAACCCAAACTACCTCCTTTTCACGCAAGATTGTTGCAGTGGTTTTTTCCTGTGCTGGTATGGCAGGCCACAACTGTTCCCGGAGAGCGCAGCGAGGCTGTTTTCGGGGAGAGCGGCTGTTCCGCTCTCCCAGTAGCCATTTCGGATGGCCCTGTGCTCCAGCTCCGGCAAGCTGGGCTCTGCAACACGGTGAAAATAAAGGAAGGAGAAGAGTCTCTGCATGGTGGCTTCAGAGGAATCTTTATTTATATGATAACCAGCTGGTTCCCAGAGAGGCAGAGAGAGGGGGCTTTTCTCAGGGCACAGGGACGGTACATGGGTGGAGTTGGGGTACTTGAACCAATAGGGAGAACCTGAGGGTGTGGCCAGGACTAGGGGCAGGGAAAGGGGGAAAATGTGGGGAGTAGGAAAAGGGATGGGGGAAATA
>VXBT01011668.1:14501-46919 GCA_013400235.1 Oriolus oriolus
CACGCCGCGTCTCAGGGTGGGGGGGAGGGGACCGACGGGAACACCGAGCGACGCAGGGGGCAGAGTTAAGGAGGGGCTAGGGTTTGCAGCAGGCGCGGGAAGATACGGAGTAGAAGGAGAGGGCACTTTGGCACGGCCAGCCACGTGTCGCCGCCATGTTGGCCACAGCCTAGAGCGGACACAGCGGGGTACCGGGGGTTCGGGATGAGGGTGAAGGGAGTGCCCAGACCGGGCTGATTGGTCCCAGCTCGGTGAGGGGACAGGGGAGAGAAGAGTCAGAACATCTTCTGATCTCTCCTGAGGATCAGAGGGAGAGGGAGCACAGGGAGAGGGAGAGAACCGCGGTTTTCTGTTTCCCAATGACTAAACAAAACAAAACAAAGGTTAATTCTCTTTATCTCTCGTGCACAAGGACTTCCTACACACAGCTAATCTTAAAAGAAAAACTCCCAAAGTGGGGGCACTGAACTTGCATCTTCTCATGTCAGAGATGGGTGTTTCCTTGCCAAGGTTTAACATGAGGCCCGACCCTCTTCGCCTCGACAAGAACCCACCGCTAACACTCCACCCAACACGAGGCAAAAGGATTAAACTAAAAAGAAAAAGCAGTACCCATACCAGGCCAGCCAGGCCATCTCAGGCTCCCCTTGCACAGGGGCTTTCCAGCAGGCTCCCCTCAGGGGCTTACCAGCACAGAGAGTCAAAGTAAAGCACTTGGAATGGTTCGTCACCATCCAGCCAACCTTGTTTTGAAAGCGCAACTTTCCTCCAGAGGCTACCGGCTGTCCCTTCGGTCCTCTCGCTGAAACACGAGCATCACGTCGGGGAAATGGCTTCCCAAAGGCGACTTCTCTCCTGCAGCAGTGGCTGTGGGGTACACTCTCCAGGGCACCTCTTCGCAGAGGCCCCACATTGGGCCGCCATTTTGTTGCAGTGGTTTTTTCCTGCACTGGTATGGCAGGCCACAAATGTTCCCAGAGAGTGCAGCGAGGCTGTTTTCGGGGAGAGTAGCCGTTCCGCTCTCCCAGGAGCCATTTCAGGGTGGCCTCACACTCCTGCTCCGGCTAGCTGGGCTCCGCAACACGGTGACGATGAAGAAGGGAGAAGGGTCCCTGCATGGTGGCTTCAGAGAGAGAGTTTTTCTCAGGGCACAGGGGCGGTACATGGGCGGAGTTGGGGTACTTGAACCAATAGGGAGAACCTGAGGGTGTGGCCAGGACTAGGGGCAGGGAAAGGGGGAAAATGTGGGGAGTAGGAAAAGGGATGGGGGAAATATAGCATCACACAAGATGACAGTTTTCAGCGTAGAGTTTCTTTCCCCCACCCATTAGAACATCTTGGCCCAGTATTCTGAAGAAACTCACTTGTGAGGTTTTTTTGTGGCAAAATGATGCTGTTGGTTTTCTAGGGGGTTTTGGCTAAACAAAACAGCAACAAAAAAAAATTCAGGGAGTTAAATATTCAAAACATGGGAAAAGTTTCAATTAAAGGAGTTAGGTAACACCCATATGTTTCATAATAACATTCAGCAGGCTCTGCACTCACTGTTAGAGGTTTCTAATCCCCTTCCCTCTCTCCCCACCTATTTTTCTCTGGGCTGAACCTGCTATAAGGGGTTTTCCCCTAAATGCTCAGAATATCTTACAGCACCATCCCCATACCCGCAGCCCCCCCTGATTTTTCTGTGTTTACAGCATTCTCATGCTGTTTTCACAATTTAAGTGCACTTTTGACTTGCATATAGATGGCTACATACACCTCACACAGGTATATATAGCACATGGCATATACTCCTCTCATGCCCCACCATCTCTGCCCTGCTTCCTTCCTCTGTCTTGATGGTGGTTGGCAACACAGTTGTGATCCTGCTGTACAAAAACACTCCCTGGTGCTAGAGAGAGGGCTGAGAATGTCATAAATATCCTTTTTTCTCTCTTTCATTAACTCCTCTGCAAGTACTTCTCTTTCAACATCATCAAAATAATCAAAATCACTTTCCAAATTTTTTCACTCATTAAAAATCTAAATGCATTTTTAAGGGTGAGCAGAGCACGCCAAATTGGATTTGGAACAAATGAACAAAATTCACTGTTTTGAATTGACTCATTCTTTGCTACAGCATTTCCAGAAGCAAAATCTATTTTTAGGTGCAAATGGTTTTATCTGCTCCACCTAACACCCAGATGAACATCTGGGCTGTCCGTTAAGACTTGTTTTTCCCCATGGCTCAACTTCCATGGATTGAGAAAGATTGTATCACAGTCACTTTCACCTTCAGTGTCTTTCCAGATACCTTCCATCTCTCACTCCCAAAGGCTTTCAGTAGCCTTGTATCTGCTGGCTCATTGGTTCAACACTTCCTTGCTCAGCTTTCCTCAGCTATTCTGTAAGATGTCAGCTTCACTTCAGCCATCCAGCGTGGCCCATTTCCAACATTTTCTTGAAATATGTCATCCAAAGGCTGCCCTGTCTCTTCTGACATACTGCTCTGAGATGTGGAACTTACCAGCCTTCAGACAGCTGGACTTTACAATCAGCCGTTTTAAGATGACCCCAGTTTCCAGTAACTCCATCCTACAAAAGGTGGTTTGGACATGTCCACCACATCCCTCTACAAATAATCACGCAAAGAAGCTATTTTGGGGTTTTTTTAAGCCAGTCACTTCCCTTTATGTCCACAAATCCCCTCTTATTGATGCTCTTGAAGTCCTGCTGGCTCCCACCTCACCACCTGATTTGAGTTCCTATTCCTCAGCCATGGATGCACCTCAGAACCCCCTGCGCACTGGGTTTCTCCTTGGCCACTTTCCTCTTTTGTTGCCTCTTGGGCCAATGACTTTGCTCAGCTCACTAAGCCCAAGTGCCACTCTCCCACTGCTTTTGCAGGCATGACACAGCTGCAAAGAGAGATAATAGGGCACAATAAAGATTCAGGGTTGCTCCAGGCTGAAAGAACAGGCAGATGACAGGTGGTAAAAAGAGCCTAGAAGCTCTTGCAAGGTTGACCCCTTGAAGGTTTGATGGCCCTTGAAAAAAAACCTCCATCACATATCTGGCAGCAGAGGCAATGCAAGAGCCCAGTCTGGGTCCCCAGGGCCCAGAGGTGATTTCTGAAGTCCCTTAAAGACGAGGATCAGAAGCAGAGATAGTAAACCATGAGCAACCTCCTTTTAGGTGCTCATGGGATCAACCTTGGGTACCAGGGCATGAACAGCCCCACAAGTCCCCGTGGATTTCTCTCTTTTTTTGTGGGCTTTCACTGAGTGGCAGGTCTGCACATGGCACCTCTGCTCATTGAGGGAGCACTCCTGTCGCAGTGTCTCATTAACAACGACATGGAGTCCAGGGTGAATAAGGCAAAGCAAATGAACTATTTATTAACATACAGAATGGCTCTATGAATGTAGCTTGCTTCTTGCTTCTGCTTCTGATGTTCACAGGAAACTGCAGGAGGTAACTCGACCTCGGGCTTAGCTACCTACTAAACCTATTGGTAAATTGCTCAAAACATTTATCTTAAAATATCTCCTAAGAAATCTAAAACAAAGTACACAGCTGCACGATACTAATTAGTTTACAAAAACTCCTAGAATTGTTTCTAATAGTTTTGCTTGGGAAAAAAGAGAAAAGGAGAGAAATCTCACAGAAGTGCTAGGAAAGTTAGAAAGTTTCCCTGCTAACAGCTTTTTTAGCAGTCACACACTCCCATTAGGAAGGATGCAAACAGAGCATGAAACGATCATCAGAGGCTATTAATGTTTTCTTAATATGTGAACTGAGCTAGAAAAAGAGCAGAAAAAAAATAGAAAATTTAAAGGTTGCGTGGTCACAAATGGTGCCTCCCCTGCTCATCCTCTGCTACCCAGACTTTTGGGGACATTGGTAGCAGGGAGTGGAAGAAGATGGATGCTCCTTTTCTTTGTCTTTGTTGCTGTCACTGCAGAGTCCATGCAATGCCACAGGGTCGGGGCAAAAGGATGCTACAGCCTGCTCTGGCTGCTCTCCCATCTGGTCCTCTATTCTATCACTCAAAACCAGAGAAATTTGTGTTAACACAGGATCTTTGCTCCATTAAATGGCTAGATTCCCTGCTGGAGATCAACAAGCAGCCTTTAGGGCATGGGACCTGGATGTTTTTTGGAAGATTACATCAGTACAGACCACTGCCTCCAGTTTGAGGCCAAGAACAAGAAAAAGCAATCCAGTTCTAGGCAAAAGTCAGTATTCAGAATGACTGACTTCATAATGACCACCTGAGCAGGTTATTTTTTATGGAGGGCAGCAAGCAAGCCAGTGCCATTCTTCACCAGGCTGTGGGAATATGGTCACCCAAGGAAGGGATGGCAGCAGTGGGGCAGAGCCATGGGGCTTTATATGTTTATTGTACATGTGAAAACATGGGGGTTTAAAGTTTATTGTAAACACAAGGCACAGCCCAACACAGCAAAGCTCTGCTCTGGGACAAGGATCAGAGGCAGAGATGGTAAACTATGAGCAAACTCCTTTTAGGGGCTAATGGGAACATGAGATGGGATTTCCTGAACCCCCTCAGGGCTTGTCTTTATATAAAAGCTTCTTGCATTTAATTACAATCAGTTACATTAGCTACATCAGTCGATTTAATTAAATTGCAAGGACACTTGTAAGTTGATTTAACTCTGTCTCAAATGGATTTAGCAAAAGTTGGCAAGAAACTAAATCAACATAAACCAAGATTAAATCAACTGAAGAGCATCCACCCAGGATTTTGCAGCAATTTAGCAAAAACCGATTTGAAGACTCATTTTAAATGAAGCACAGTAACTCAGGCACAGAGAAAAATGAATTTCTGGGATGAAAGCAAAGTGTCTAGCACTCCAGCAGCCCTATCTATTAGACTTGAGCTATGAGGAAAAAAACCCCAAAAACCTCCTTTTGCTCCGCATCCTGGAGTTGCCATGTTATTTTAATCTACATATGATTTACTTAATTCATGATCTTCAGACTTGTTTGCCCAGCAGCACTCAGCAAAGGAGCTGCAATTTCTGGGCCAGGCACACAGGCTGGAGGTCACAAATCATCCCCATACAGCAGAAGGCTGAATGGGGAGAGCACTGGTATTTGTTAAGACAATTTTGAAAAGCTGTGAATTTGTGAGCATAAAATCATCTACTTCAAATTAATTCCCGGCTCTGAACACACACATCTGTTGCAAGTTGCACAGCACTGCTCAGTCCTGCAGCAGTGGCTCCAGGAGACGCAGTGAACTCTGCACATGTTCAGTGTGCACCTGAAACATCTTATTCTGTACCAAGAGTAGAGTGATAGGAGGGTAGAAATGCAGTTTTGTACATGGAAAAATCAAGTGGCCACTGAAGCACTCTGCTCCATGCAGGCAGCACCAGGTGAGTTATCCTGCTCCTGGCAGAAGTCATCCCAGAGACACCCAGAAAGAGCAAAGCCCAGCAAGGATTCATAAACACATCCATTTCGATTAAATTGATTCTTTTCAGCTCCAGGTTTCCCAGGACTGAGCCTTCCCAGCCAATATCAACATCTTGCTTGCACTGCACTGGGTTATTTTTTTCACAGCTGCATTTAAACTTGCCATCACAAACCAAGCACCTCTTCTGTGGGGCCAGAATGATCCTAACAGCTTTCCCAGCAAACCAAGTGATTTATGATCAGCTTAATAACACTTTCTGTACTGCTGTAAAACTAGGATTACAGTTCAGTGACTAGTAGGGGTTAAAGTAAAGTAAAGCTGCCACAGTTTCCTTGGTGCTTTGGTGACTATTATAGCAGAGTCATACTTTGAGAAATGATGGACCTGCCACAAAGTTCCAAGATCACCTTTTATTTCAGTGAGGAGACATTTCCAAGCCCAAGCTCTGTAGAAGAGAAGAAAGAGAACATCCATAGACTGAGAACAGCAGTTTAGGAAAGAATGAGTTTCCACACCACCTCAAACTACTCCAGCCAAAACCTGCCCCCAAATCATAAAAACAGCAAAACTCCTCGCACGAAAATCCGAGAAGCTGCAAAGCTTCTTCTAAAGGGGGTCTCTTATCCCTGCAAGGAAGGCCATATGGTCTATTAAACCATCAGAAATCAGGTCCTGTTACAGCTCTGCAACCTGGACAAATCTCTCCAGCTCCCCACATCCTACCCATGAGATGCATCCTACTGCTTTGAAAAATTTGTTGGTAATAGGACACAACAGAAATACTGGGAAGCAAGCAATGTTAGAAATTAGACTCAGCATGCTGGGTAGATTCAATTCAGTTTAAACATAACAAATCCCTAAGTTCTAGTATTTACACACACATATTTACATTAGAAGTCATGCTTCCATATTTACTTTTCTATCAGTTTTTTTATTTTATAATTTAAAGTAAAACTAGTACCTGGAAATTTTGTAATGGATTTACCATGAAAATGTTATTTCTGTCTCTGCCCACACTTTGTAAGATCCAGTGTGCAGAAAGACAGCAGCAAAGACGCACTTTTTAGCCACGCACAGCACAGCTCAGTAGCTGGCTCTTTTGCCAATTCAAATGCTCAGTAATGACAAACTTGCCACCCCTAGGAAGTTACTCCCAATAGTGTTTGATTTACAACACTCTTTACCTATCCTGATGTCTTTTCCTCTCCTAGAAGGAGATTCATTTACATCCATGCAGAAAAAAAATCCTACATAAGTAGGGAAAACAAAGAGCACAGAGGTTGCTTTCTGCCTTTCTGCTTTTTCTGGTGATCTAAGGGATATACGAGACATGGGCCCAGGCATGGATCAGCTAATGGACTGAACATTGCTGTGAACCTCTCAGCCACAGAGGTCAGGCTTGACATGCTGTCAAATGTCTATCACCTGAAGCCATTTCACTGATTTTCATGGAAGACTTACCAGGCTCTGAAGGATGAAAGCCTTTATGCTTTTCATGCTGCTGATGGAAGAAGCCATCCAGGCCTTCTTCCCTATTTGGAGCAAAAAGCTCTATCCTTCCTTCCTCGTTACAGATATCATTAAAAGGGGAAAGACAAGGATAACACTGTGCACAGAAATGCTCTGTTGCCATGTATAGCAATGCCATTTCTTAGCATCCCTGTTCCTGCAAACAGCCCACCCCCAAAATAGCAGGGAATGATGCACTGCACTGAACAGGCTGGTGGTAGCTCTGTTTAGTATCACATCTCAGCTCATAGGCATCAAGAACTGAAACAAGGGACCAAAATTAGAATGACTGAACACTCCCATTTTGTCGTTTCCAGACTGGCCATTGTGGTCCACATGTACTGATATCTTCTCTTATTTGTCTCTTTTTTGGGGTGGGTTCCCATTCTTTTCTTTCTTTCACATCAGAAAAGTTTTTGCATGTAATTAATTCTTCTTCCATCCTCTGAGTACTCATTAATTCCAAAATAGGTTTTCTGGTATGGAATGACCATCACCCACTGGTCCAAATAAGAGGCTCAACAGATGAACACAATCTGTATCTTGACATAAATAAATTGGCTATTTTGGATACCACCTACCATGGGTTGTTGTGGAAGCCTGATCTGGTAAAGTAAATCTCTCAGGAAATCCCAGCAAGCCACAACCAGAGAAGCAGGCTGCTGCAATTCACAGCAATTTCATTCCCACAATATTGCCCAGGGATGCTCACAGTCATAGCAAAGGCATCCAACAGAGTGATAGGGGCAGCCAGCACATGACCCAGGCATCTCCAGCATCCTTTTCTGTGTGGGCCTTGTGCCTGGCACCTTCCCAAAGGGCTTGATTTTTTCATGCCCTCCTTGTGCAGTCAAGCATTAATTATCAAACAGCAGCCTTCCTACCTCTCCCACCAGGGGCTTATTTCATTGTTTAAGCGATCCTCGAGCACAAAATGCAAGGAGCTGTCAGCAGTACAGCTAATACAGTCATCACCCAAAAGCCAGCAGCCCTGCTCTGTGCAGATATTTGTATGTTATTAAATAATCTTAGACAGGATGTGAAGGTAGCAAGGGACTGAGATGTGCACAAAAAAAGTCCACCATACACCCAAAAAACCTGAAAAGAGGGAAATGAATAATTAACCGTCATGAAACCCCCAAGAGAACAGCAAGGAATAGTTTGCTGCAGTCTTCTGCAGGAGGTACCAAGCAGCAGTGAAAAACTGCTTCCATGCCATGCTAAGGATGGGAAGCACCAGAACTGACTGTCCCTTCAAGGCTGCTGCCCCTTCAGCAAGGTTGGTTACTGGGTAATTTATCCTGGGACATTTGGCTTGCACTTTCCTCAACAGCTAATCTTGGCTGCAAAATGAATGCTCTACTAGCAAATTCCATCCGAGTCTTGCTTCCTCCAATTCCAATGAGGTTTTTCTGCTGCTGGCTCAGAGCAACAGCAAATCTCAACCACAAGCCCAAAGGCATCCCTTCCTCCCACACTAATCCCTTCAGAAGGGATTCAGTAGCACAGGGCTGAAGGACAAACCCTTAATAAATGCCAGGCATCAACACATGCACCAAGCAGGGCAAGCCAGCCCCAGGGCTGGGTGCAAGCGCTGACACTCACATGCCAAAGCCCAGGCCCTGGGCACTGTCCCCCAGCCCCACCTATGCAGAGTTGGGCACCTCCACCAGTGAGCTCAGAAACATAGCCCAGCCTACTTGTAACTGCACTTCCTAGGATTTAGGAGCAACACTTACCAGGCAACATATCCAGCCCCACAGCATCCCGGGCTCTGATGGGGGCATCCATGAGGAGAGGCACCATGAACTTTGTTAGAGCCAGCACAGCAACAAACATTACGGTCCTGCTGCTACTGGCCCTGCAGGAGCAGACAGGTGCATGACAGCTTGTTTCTCCTCATGGATGGGTCCATTTTCAGATATATTTCCCTGAAAAGATACTTACACAGACAAACCTACTACCCTTACAGAGACTCAGTATACTACCAAGAGAACAAAAAAGGTCCCCATCTGCCTCCCACTGTTGGGGTTTTAGAAGTTTTTTTGTTGTTTTGTTTTCTTTTTATTCTCTTTGGGAATTTTCCCCCATACATGTTTTGGGAGGGGCAAAATACTTGGAAGAAACAAAAGATCTGGCCACAGGGGGAGGGGTCCGGCTGGCCTCTATCACCTGGGGTTGTCTCGTGTGTGGGGCAGAGATGCCGCGAGAATTGAACTGAAAAAAAGGGGTTGGGTGCCACCCCTTGAGCTCTTGTTCTCTCGGCGCTCAGAGGGGAAAGAGGCTGTGGGGGAGAACTCGCCATAGCTGCAGGCTCCTGCCTTCTGCTGCTTTCCTTCCACCGGGACCCCCCGGAGATCCTACGCCCGCCTGTCCCTGNTCTACCACCCGGGATTTTGTGCTAACCCCTGCTGTTCCAGCCCGCTGTTCCCGAGGGTCCGGCTGGGGACCGGGATCAGCGGCCCAGAGGGTTTGTGAAGCTTTTCCTCCATCCCTTCCCGGGATCCCGGGCCGCCATTGCCGCGTGGGCCCCGAGCTCGCTCCGGAGCGCCCCCTGCAGCCGCGGGGGAACCATCGCACCCGCCCTGCGGAGGTGAAGGGGTCACTGAGTTCTGTTCCTGTTTGTTGTTACTGCCATAGTTACTGCTGTTTGTTTGCTTTGGTTTTTATATATATATATTTATATATGTTAGTAAAGAACTGTTATTCCTATCCCTCATATCTTTGCCTGAAAGCCCCTTAATTTCAAAATAATAATAATTTGGAGGGGAAGGGGTTGCATCTTCCATTTCCAAGGGAGGCTCCTGCCTTCCTTAGCAGACACCTGTCTTTCAAACCAAGACACCCACCTAATCCCATGCAACAGACTCCTGAACTCTCTAACCTCCTTTCACACACAGACTTCTCTGGGGCCTAAAGACAACAGAAATGTATTCACTCTACATTTAAAGGTGGATTAAAGCTATGGGTTGGAAGCTAAAAAACAAAACAAAAAAAAACCACAGCCCAAACTCCGCTACTTTTCAGTGCTTGGTCACAGATTTCCAGCATAAGATGGAGAGATCACACTGTTATTGCACACAGTGTTTTAGGGTCAGACCCTGACTCAGCCAGGCACTGCCTGGGATAAGCATCCAGCTAAAGGCTCCCAAAAGCCAAGGCTTCTTGAGAGGAGAGAAGAGGCTCTGCAGCCACAATGTGCTGAGCAAAGGGAATGTACTATATGAGACATGCTAGCCTGTGGATACCTGGCTAAATACCAAGCAACCTGGACTTGAAACACGCACCACCCCCCACCCCATATCTTGTTCCCCTAATCAGCTTTTATTACAAAGGAAAAGCCAAGCTCAGCTTTCAGGAGAGGCCAGAGGTGACAAGGAAGGGAAATACATGACAGAGGTGGCTGTTTTCTGGGCACCCCTTCTGACCTCCTGCTGACAAGAGGAGCTGTATGGTGGCATTTAATGTCTTATACCAGTGCAGAGGGAATGGTTCTGGTTTGTGGGCACATTTCTTCCTTAGGCAAGGTCCTCCTCACCCCACCACAGCTTGCCTGCCCTTCTCATTTAACAGCAGAGATACTCTCAGAGGGAGCCTAGCAAAGCACAAGGACTTTTGTGAATGAAGAGAAACGGGAAAGGATGACAAGGACTGGAGCCACCTGTAGACAGACCGCTTTTCCCAGTCGGCCAATATAGATTTTAATCAATCCATTTATCACAAACCAACTAAATACAATACTGGAATGAGCTAAAGAAAAGCTCCTTGGTGCGGTGTCATCCTGCCTGCATCCACTACAGAGGGAATTATGCCTGGCAGATGCACTGTATACTTACCCTAAGCAAATATAGAACATTGACATGTGCTAGACCTGTACAGCCACAGTGCCATTTACAGCTTCCACTAGGTGTTAAGTACTGGGGAGTCCCATAATCCAAATACGTAAGCATGATTGTAAGGAAAGTTGTTAGAGAAAAAAGGTTAAAATACAAGATGGGACCAAGAAAAAACTTTCTTGTCCCAGACAGTGAGCTGTTTTCCCAGTCTCCTCAAGAAGTGCCATCCATGTGCCCTTAGACAGGGCTGGCTCCTCTTCTATCCAGGAGGTTCAGATCAATACCCAGGAATAGCACTGATCAGTTTTTAAGAGGAATAACAGCCACCTCACCCCTTTACTAAACAGCTGCACACACATTATTTCCAGTTGCTGCCAAACCCCTGAAAGATTCACTAGGGACCACACTAATCAATTTTTATTTCTGTTAAACTAATGCCTGCAGCATGCTGGAGGACACATGGGCAGAAGGGACTACCCTAAATGAAGATCTTTAAGAATCAGCACAGCAGGGATTTACACCAAGTAGTTGGTCTTTTGAGTAGGCCAACAAAGATGAAAGAGGCAATCTGCCAGTCAGGCAAGACGCTGCTCCAACCTGGGACGCCAAGTGTTTCCATCATTCCTTTCTCCCTGCCCTCAGCCACCATCACAGGCCTTCTGCTTTGAAAGTGAAATCTCTGAGGACTTGATAAACAAGGTTAAGATTTGATGGACTGACTGGCAATATCTGAATCACTAATCACAGCCTCTACTGAAGAACAACTCAAATTTCACTTTTATGCAAATCTCTAGTTCCATTCCCTCCAGTCTCAAAGTCATCAAAGGGGATTCCTGGCTGGGGACACCCAACCTCTCTGGATGTCTTTACCTGCCTCACTAAAACACGTTAGTCTTACGGAGAACTTGGACCTATTTGTTCCCCTCATCACTTACTACCAACCATGCCTGACCGGAGCTCTGGACTTGGCAGTCAGGGTGCCTCCACCTCAGGTGGTCACCCCAGCTCCCCTTTGCAGCCAAAGGGGGAAGCAGCTCCTGCAGATGTCCTGCCCATGGATATGCCAGGTATCTGGATGGGGCAAGAGGAGATAAACCACTGGCTTCCCTTCCACAGTGAGGAAGGAGGGCAGACAGGCAAACTTAGGCAAACAAATCCCATCTGACAGCATCTTCACTTGCAGCTTGCCAACAAGGAGAGCCTCCAACCATCTACTTAGAATTAAGTGTTGGGAAAATATAAAAAAGGAACCCAAGAAGTAAATGATGCTGACAACAAATGAAAACTGACAGTACTATAACTACATATGCGTGATGAGCTGAAAGGATGCTGGTGCATGTGACATTTCATAACCTTGCACAAACTAAAAACCCCACTAAGATGGAAAGTGCTCTCAAAGGCAGGGCAGAGGACTAAGGCCCAGACAATAAGTTCATGCTGGCTGGTTGATGATGCTCAACAGTCAGATACAAGGACAATCCTCACACATTTCCTTCTGCTTGCCTTTGACTGAGCTGTAACTGCATTTCTCAGCAGTGGCTTAAGAATTTTACAATTCTTATTTGGGTAAGGAGGCAGGGCAGGGTGGTCCATTTTGGAGGCCAGAATAACTAAATAATCACTTTTACAAAGTTAAACTATCAAGCTGTAACAATATTTCTAAAAGGTACTCCCACATCTTTTCATCATGAGATAAAGCCACCAGTTTTCATTTACCTTCTAGCATTCATCCCAGACTTGGTCTTCTATTGCCTCATTTCTTCAAGACCCAGCCTTGAAGCTCTACAGAAAGCTATACAGTGTCTTCTTTCCAGTCACAGTGTCCATCAGGGGTCTGGGACACCAATAAAGATGACATAAGGGCTTAGCAGACAAGAAGCCATAAAAATGAAAAAGCTCCCCAGCAGAGGTCCATATCAACCTTGAGAATAAAGTGAAGTGAGTCACATTAGACACTCCAGCATCACCATGTCAAGAGCAGAAGATAGGTGAGCTTTCAATTCCATTGTGACCTGCCAAATACCTTAAGTGCACAGGCAGATCAGTGAGAACATCTGGCTGGCAACTATCGTGAGTCTCAGTGGCTCTGGACAGGCAAAGGCTTGATCCATGCAGTGTGGGCTGCTGTGCTCTGGTACTGACCTCAGAGGTGACAAATGCCACTGTGATGGGTTAGATGAGATTGTGGACAGGGAGGACTGAAATACCCACTGGAAGATGAGACCAAGGTGGTGCCAGAGCACAAAAGGGACAAAGATCCTGAGAGCTGTTTGCAACCCCACATCAAGAGAGACATCGCATTGCTCAGTCTCCCAGCCAATTCAAAGAGCCTCAAACAGTTATTCCCTCATTTTACACCAAAATCTTCCTGTGAGGGAGATGATATGGAGCTGGGCTGCAGGCTGTGGGATGTGCCTGCAGAAGCACATGGCGGCACAAAGAAACTTGTCTCTCCCAGACCCTGGGAGGAGGAGCCTGCCAGAAGCTGACAGGTGGGTCACCCAATACAGAGATATTCAGAGAGTGTGCTGCTGACATGGCAGCATGTGATAGGTCATGTAAGTGTATAAAAATCAGCTTGTTTCTGTGAATAAAACGATTCAGTCTCCCTGCTGGGCTGGGTCTGTGTTTCAATCACCAACAAATGGTGCCCCTCGTGAGGAGGAATTTACAAAACGCCTAGCTGCGCATCTGTTGGCAAAGCTCCGTGGAACTTGGAAGTGCTGCTGAAAGAAGCAGGAAGCTGGCAAGTGATTAATCCCTGCAACGTTGTAGGTGAGCCACGGAGGACAGAGGCTGAAAAGAATTTGCCTTTCCGCAGGACGGAAAGTAGCAACCGAGAATGGGGGATGGTGTATCCTAGGAACAGAACATCACAGAGACAAAAGAACATGGCAGGGAAGTTGAATTTACAGATTTGATCAGACTCTTGTTCTGGGCAAAATGCTGTAATTCAACTTTAGATAACACCAAAGCTTTTAACCTTCAGACATGGAACGTTTTAAGAGAGGCGCTGTGGGACCGAGTTGCGCAAGGCAATGCAGCGCTGACAAAGCTTTCGTGTCTGTGGAGGAGCATGTGCGAGGTGCTCATGGCGCATGCAGCACCCAGAGACCGCACAAAGAAAGACACCTGTGCCACCGTAGCAGTTGCGCCGACCCCTTCCGCGCTGCTAGCAAACTGTGAGTCTGTTAGGGCTGTGGGAGGAGAACCAGAAAATGGCCCCTCGTCCTCCCACACGTTTGATCTGGGAGGGGAGCTAGATGGCAGTGGAGAAGAGCTTGCACCACCCTGTGCCATGCAGTACCGGCTGGAGCGGGGAAAGCCGTTCCTGGTAGCGTGTTCCCTCCTGGTTTGCCCTCTGCGAGAGAGGAGCGGCGGGGGGGGGTGGTGGATGGGGCCACGGCGCCGTAGCAGCGGCAGCAGTGAGCACCGGTCGCCAGCGAGTGCCAGGCGCCAGCCAGCACCCAGCAGTGNATGGCAGTGGAGAAGAGCTTGCACCACCCTGTGCCATGCAGTACCGGCTGGAGCGGGGAAAGCCGTTCCTGGTAGCGTGTTCCCTCCTGGTTTGCCCTCTGCGAGAGAGGAGCGGCGGGGGGGGGTGGTGGATGGGGCCACGGCGCCGTAGCAGCGGCAGCAGTGAGCACCGGTCGCCAGCGAGTGCCAGGCGCCAGCCAGCACCCAGCAGTGAGCACCTGGCGAGCGCCCAGCGCCGGCGAACGCACAGTGCTGAGCACATGGCGGAGCACGCGGTGCCGGTGAACACATGGCGGCGAACACGCGTGGCGGAGCCCCGCCGCGGCTGCGAGAGCACATGGTGGAGCCGGCGGAGCGGCGGCAAACACCGCGCCAGTGACACAGCAGATCTGGCAGGCGAGCACGGCTCTCTGCGTACGACCAGGAAGCCCCGGCAGTGCCGGCAAAGGCCATGCCCCATCTCCGCTCCCTATGCACGGCAGAATTTGCCAAGAGAGGCGCAGCCGGCGCCAGCATGTCCCTCCGAGCCACCCCAGTGCAGCCCCCGACCCACGCCACTGCAGGCAGGGGTCCATCTCCTGTGGACCCTCGTGAGCCGATGCCTGTGCATATAGATAATGTAAAATGACTGCTTCCAATGGCTCCCTGCTGCAGGTGTTCAGGGTGGAGGTAAGGGGACTCACAGAACAAAGGCGCCTATCTGGCCTCATATCCTCTTCACCAGGTTCAGCTTCTGAGTTTCTCTCTGCTCAGGAGCTCCTGCAATTGTATTGCCCTTAAGTCCATCCGGCAGTCTTTCTCCTCCAGAAGCACTTTAGCATTCCTCCTCCAGAAGCACTTTAGCATTCCTCCTCCAGATGTCTTGGGATTTCCTTCATTGCTCACTAACAATAGCATTTTGCCTAGTGCAGCTTCTGGTCCTGGCCAAGAAGATCAGCACCAGTACTTCCGCTCATCTCCTTTGCTGTGGTTTCTTCCACTTCTCCAGCACTGATATTTATGCCTCTCACACAAATATTTGCAATGCTCAGGTAAGCAGCATCGTTCTGGAATTCTGTTGTGAGGTTTTCAGTGACAACTCCTCCTGCAGGCTATAGAAGCTCAGGATATCTCAGCCCACCACCAATGCTGCCATTTGAACGGCAGTTGCAAGCAGAGATATCTGTAGTAGCAATGGCATTCCAGAGTGTCAGTGGTTAAAACAGAGATACATTTATGCTTGTTGTGTCCCTTGGGACAAAGATAGTGATAACAGCCATCACTGCTGGCAGAGAGAGGATTTCAGGATTTCATGTGAAATCTGGCAGTACTCACAAAGGTAATGCAGCGCCCGCACCAGCACTGCACCACAGAGAAAATCTGGCAGGTAATACCTATGCTGCTCACAGAACTGCTTTAATGTGACCATTATATATAATTTTATATATACCCCACTATCATTTATTAAGAGAGAGAAAAGCAGCAGTCCCCCAGAGGACTCAGTAGCCTGGGCAGAAGGAACAGATATGTTCAGCTCTACATGTAAATGCAAGACTACAGCCTGAATAATGCAATTCTTTAGGATCTAAAACACTTACACCAGAAGACTTTGCTAAAAGTTCCTTGTTCCATACCATAGAGATCTGTATTCCATGGGGTTTAGAGACATGGAAACTATGTCCACAGAGGAGCCCTCTCACCCTCCCCTCCAGGAGCACTGCTTCCCCTGCCATGCTTCAGCTCCACACATATCACAAGCTCTCTAAACTAATTTGAGAGCCTGTAACAACCAGACACTGAAAATTAAAGAGAAAATGAGTTTTACTAATATTGGGAAGAGCTGATAAAGCAGACACTCCTAGCTTATTATATGAGCTTCTCGTAGCAGCTGGAATAATCCTGCAGAATGGGAATTCAAAGCAAGATGGGGGAGAAAATGGAGAGGCATTTGCAGAAACACCTGGCAGACCCACACAAGCACCCTCCTCTCTCCTGCTCCTCCTGTCCACAGGGATGACCATACAACACAGAGCTGCACTGCACTGCTTGCACCTTCATTGGCTTCCATCTAATCACAGTGCAGCCAATAAATTTGGCACTGGTGACAGTAAGATTACTCCTGCATCAGGCACAGCAGACAAGGAGACAGTCTTTCATTCAAGTGACAGCTGCTTCTGCAAACACAGATGTCTGCAGGCAAGATTTTAAAACACACATGCACATGTAGGGAAAAAAACCAACCACACAAATAACCACAAACATACAACATCAATGCCCCCTTCAAACCACACAACACTTGGATGCATCAGAAAACCTGTCCTTGTATAGCTCAGTTACTGTCGGGACAGGTATTTCTTCAGTACTTATGATTTTGTACCAACCACATGCAGCAATTACTCCTGGAAAAACCATGTTGGCACTTTTACAAGGAAGGTATTTTTGTAAAGAACTATTTTTTCTCTTAGGAATAAGAAAAGCCACACATAATCTTTGCTTTCTATTTAGTAACAACAAAAAAAACCCACCAAACTGAAAACCAAATTTCTCACATCAAAATTAATTTTACACAGACAGCTTCATATCAATATGCAGCAGAATAGTACACGCAAATTGAGCTAGCAAGAGTTAGGATTAAATGTTTTCCTGACAAGACAAACAGTTGTGGCAAGAGGGGAAGTGGCTCATTTATATCATCCCAGGTAGCACTATGAAAATAGTAGAATTTTGTATGACACTTTGTTTCACTTTGAAAAACAACAGTAAGAAAAACAACAGCCAAGCTAAGAGGAAAAACGCTAAGTTGCTCTCACAACTGAATTTGGGGCAGCAGGTATGTCCTTTTTTAAAATGTGTTAAGCTTTTGGGGAAAAAAAAGCAACAAAAACACACACAAAAATCACCACCAAAAGAACCACCCACCAAAAAAACTCACATTAAAAAAAACCCAACAACAATCAGAAAAAAACCACACAGGCCAAAGCCAAGTGTTTAAATTCCAGGTTCAGATGAGTACTTGGTTCCTGTGGAACTGTAAACATGGAAAATAGTCACAGAAAATCCAAAAAGGGTGGCACAGAATGCACAGATAACTCATGTCTAAATTTCAACCTTTAAAGGATAAATATAGTTTCAAAATAAATTACTAGGTAAATCCAATTTCAACAACTTTCTTCACTTGATGGCTGCATTGCCAAGCAGCACAGAAGTGCTTTCTGCCTTTACCTGCCTTTTTCCTAAGTAAAAGAAGTTCTAATTTATACAAGGAACAAATGCAGTCCTCATGTATCCTCCATATCTTGCTTTTCCTATAAAGTCATGGAAATCAGAAAATATTCCTGAGGATGTCTCAAGAGATCCAGCCCACACTCTCTTCTCCAGTGTTTTTGTAACAGCTTTCAACTTGCTGCCATCTTAAAAATACAATGAGCACATTCCCTTCAGGAGGTCATTAAAATAAGGGTTGACTTTTACCAAGCCCTCAAAAGATGCCAGGGGAATCTCTCTCAGTCTGTTAGTGGATAGTGACAATTTATCAGTATTCAAGTAAGACAAGCACAGTTTTCCAGCCACCATGTAATAGCTTAATCCAGTCCATGTTTCTACGGCTCATCTTCTCTAATTCTTCAAAGGAATTTAAAGACATTAGCACAAGAACCAGCTCATGCTGGCTGAGAATGTTTCTGGTAATTTATAATCCCAATTTTGCTCTTAGGAAGTTGGCTAGTACTTAATATACAACTTTATCTGAGCATCTCCACAGCAGAGCTTCATAAAAACACTGAAAGATAACAATCACTGAATTTTGAAAACATAAATTACAGCCCTATAATGGGAGATTTAAGTCTTCAATTCCCTTGGAGAAGAAGAGAAGCTATAAATTAGATGAAATAAAAGCTGCAGAAGACTACCTCTGTTCAAGATTTCACTTCATATACCCAGAATAAATTTCCATTTAAGACGGGGAGATCTGTTTACTTTCCTGAAAAGTGGATGCTACAGAATAGATCTATCTAGAGCCTGATGTATTATTTCTTCATATACCTTGCTGGATGGCAAGAAGATTATAATTAGAATTAGCTGTAAGGCCAAGATATAAAGCACAAACACACTAGAAGTTGCCCCACAGGCTTTTTGCCAAGAACACAGGTAACAACTTAGCAAAACATCTTGGCAAACAAATACAAGGATCCAGATTCCTTGGGACTATTTACCTAAATTCCATTAAAAGTCTCCTTCTCCATTTCTACCTGGACCTCTAAAACCAAAGGCTACAAAGCCATAACTCCATGGTCCATGCAGAAATTCACTGCCTTGAAATGCAAATAATTTTCAAGCAACTAAATAGTTCAAACTGCCAGCATGTGAAAATAAAACATCATTATTTTATAGTGATCAGAGGTGTCCAAGATGCTTCAGAGAACACAAAGAAAGGCACAATCCCTGTGGACCCTACAATCCAATTAATTTAATTAACCATGTTATTCCCCTACTTCCTGGTAACTCCTTAAATCAATGAATTAAGCCTTAATAGCAAAGTACATCACTAGCAGCTTTATTGATCATATCTGCACACAGCACTGACTGAACTCCCAAAGTCAAGACTAGGCACAAAACAGAGAAGATATTTCAGCTCCAGACTTCCATGTTATTATCCCAAAGCCCTGTGCAGGTAGCAGAGATAGGAAAGAAGTGATCAAGTGGGGACCAACATTTTAATAGTGAGAGCAAGTAACCATGGGCTCAATGTTGGCTTACAATGCAAGAAGCAAAAAAACCCATCACCGTATTATTCAATGTTTAAATTAAAATTTTACATTTGTTCATCACCTCTCAAAGGTGAATCCCAGAGTATTTTATAAAGGAGGCCAGACCTCAGTTCTCCACATCTCCACACCTCCTGTGACTACCTAAAGCCCAGAACAAGCAAGCAGCTCCTCAGCCTGGGCAAGGGGGATCAAAGAGGGCAGGCACAAGTTTGCAAAGAAGAAATATTGCAAGTAAATTCTTGTAGTTTAATTCAGATATCCCCATACAAGAGGATCTCTAATGGGAGAGGTGCTTGACACCAGCTCCAACCACACTATCCACCACTGCCACATCTCAGCAAGGGTGTAACACCCTTTCCTTGTCTGTAAAGAAACAGCAGCCACACTCAATGTAGAACAACGGCAGGCACAAGGAGACCCTTAAATCCTTGTTTACCAACTCCTGTCCAGGATGACCTGTTACCACCTCCTAATGGCACTGAGGAGGTTGTTCATTTTCGAATAGGTCAGTGACTCATCATTTTAACTCACTTCCCTATGCTAAAAATCAATGAGCTCCTGAAACAGCATTATCCTGGAGGACTGGTGTTTTAATATCTTGCTTGCAGGCAAACTAGAGCCCAGAGGTCCCTTCCAACGCTGGGTCACCACAGTCAGCCAGGAAGATGGACTTATTCTCTTGGCTGGAATCAACTGTCTCCTGGAAAGAGGACACCTTTCCACAATGATTTTTTGTGGAGGATGGGTAGATTTGTGTCTGTCTTATCTTTCAGGGAAGTGGGAATATTATACACTAGAGGAGATTTGCACTTCCCAATACATCCATCCAGCCATGCAACCTCTTGCTTACTTAGCTGCATAAATTAATTTTCCTGCTCCCTCAGTCCATCCCAAAGTTGTTGTTTTTCATTCAACTTCAAGTTTATATGCACAAATAAGAGGGAAATATACTCGAAAAACATCTCTTCATGGACCTCTGCTCCTTTACTCACGTAATGTTCCCCAAAACACCATCAGCAATACTCTCACAGCATAGATCAAAGTTTGTGTGTTGTCTGATAAGGTCTGTTTCAACTCTGACTTGTGAGCCTGAGTAACTCATTGTGTCAAAATGAGTTAAATAGCTTGCCAGTGGTTAACCCACCCAGCTGGTTAGTAGCAGGCTGAGGAAGTGACAGGTAGATTGGAAACAGGAGTCACACACCGACTGTCACATTGGCTCAGAGCAGTGACTCATCACAGGAAATCTGCTGGGCTTCAGCAGGAAACTCTGAATGAGAAAAGCTGTAGATGGGGAAGAGTTTGCAGTGGGGTACAGTGCCCAGAGATGAGTTTGAAAAGCTATCACAACTTTAGGAGTGTCTTCCTGGCTTTCACTTACTTGGTGTTGAAGTTCAACAGGTCAAATGCTGGACTACCCCACTGTACAGGGCCACAGCTAATAAAAACATTACATTATCCTACTATGCTGAGGGGCTATGGAAAGCCTCTAGAGCCAATTCATCCTAGAGTTACAGCCACATTAAGAAAAACCTGCACATGGTCATATACACAGGGAATTCCTCAGCTGTTTTGAAACTGCAGAGGCTGCCCTTCATCACCTGCTCCTCCAATGCAAGGGCTGCTTTATCAGTGGTTTTGCTTTACACGGTGCTGAACAGGCCTTCTCCTTCTCCATGGGGGTTTTGCCAGCATGCCCATCACACCTGAGCATGGCTGTCATATATGAAATTAGGAAGTTGGCTTTTGTATTTAAAAACCATCTTAGGACCAAGTTAATAGTATTAAAGTTATTAAGGTAGTTAAATGGTTAAAATACTTCTTCTCTGCAGATCAATGTCCCTCCCCAGCAAATAATCCGATTGGTGAAAGGAACTTGTGATGTACCTTGAAATTCACCAATCACCTTGTGCCATGGGAGCAGGACAGTGGGGAATTCTGAGAGGGGCCAAGAGGGTATAAAAGTAGCCTTCCCAAGGGCCCTACTCCTCTCTCTTCCTCCAGGCAGCCAGCTGGTGAACGCATCTCCCTGCAGCTGCTCCAGAGCTGGGTAAAGGTGGGGGGGGAGGGGACTTAGGCCTATCTCTGTTCAGAGACCTTTTTCTTTTATTTTAAGGGAACTTTGCCTCAGATTAGCTGAGGTAAATCCAGCACCATAGACTTTTTGCCATGGGTACATAGCCAGTTTAGCACTAAGGGTCTCTAATCCTGCGCTCCCGGGTTTTCATATTGTTTTAAACTAAGAATTCGGATTCTGTTATTTTTCCAAATTATTTTTACTTTGTAATAAACAATCTTTTTTTAATTAAAACAAGAGTTGCTCATATTTCTGACAATGGCGATCCACCTGCAGAGCAATTCAGCACTCTTCTCGCTGCACAATGCTAAGCAGCCCATCCAGCCCACAGCCAGCTGTGCAGGAGCTGGATTTCTATAAGAAGCTCACAGCTGCAGAAGGAGATAACAGTGAAACAAGCCCCCTCACTCCACACTCCTCCAGTTCCTGTCCCTCACTCCCACCTCTGTACTCTCCACCACTGCATTGAAACCAAGCATCACCACTGCAGCTTGCAATTAAAAATCATGGCATGAATTTGCACAAAAGAGAAGCACAGAAAAACGGCACCCCAAGGACTTAAAACTCACGAAATATGTCAGTGGCAAGACAATGAAGGACAGTTAGAAATCTGCACCCCCTTGCGCTGCCCAGAAGCCCTGGGAGACAAGCAGCTGCTCCAAGCAACAGTCAGGGAAGCAGATGGGTGGCAGAGGACAGCGCTCCCTGGCCAAAAGCCACACTCTCCCTCTTAATTATTCAGAGGCAGAAACTGGATGGCATTCACTGCAGTATTGCCTGTCACTGAATCTCTCCAGGCAGTACATGACCCTTGGCAAGGGGCAGCCTCAAAGAGCAGCAGAGTGCCAGCTGCCAGAGCAGCACAGGGCTCACCACAGAGCAAGCCTGGCTCTGGGACCTGGAGGCACATGGTGCTGCACAGCTCATCCCCAGGCAAGGACACCCTAGAGCCAGCAAGCCTCACCTTACAGCAAGCCCTAGAGAAACCAGCCTGGTTTGCACACACTTTGCTTTCTGATCCCCCACCCACTTACTAACAAGTCCCTATATAAGCACAGTAACAGTGAAGGAATTATATTAAAGTAGGACAGGATACGCCAAAAAGCCAATTACAATGGATATTCCAAGAAAACAACCCAGGAGCCATCCCTAGACATGGTCAAACAGCCTTGGAAGGTGGTGGGCAGAGGGAAAGCAGAATAAATACAATTAAAGAAGCAAGACAGTTCAGCTTTGTGTTGCATGTGAAACGCAGTCTCCAGAGGCTGAGGAAACAGCATGACTGACTAGGGCAAATTTTGAAATTCCTCAAAGGCAGGTTGCCTAGATGTGCAGCCAGACCCAGGCTGACAGAAATGCTGTTAACAGCACCTAATTTGCTAGAAGATTATCACTTGGTGTAATGGATGGAAACTAGACTAGATAGCTGGTAAACTCACAGCACAGTTCATTACTGTAGAGGGAAATTTTTATCCACTTAAATAGAACTTCTTGTTCTGCCCAGCTCTATGCTGCAATAGATTTGAAACCTTGTGCCAGAAAGACATTTTCTACCTCATTTTTTTCCAAATATTTGGCACAATTGGCATAATTATGAATATGAAGATACTAAGCAGAGAAAGACAGCCATGAAGTTACACTTCATAACTGCACTTCTGTATCTGTTTTGATCTGAGCATCAAACCCTTTTAAAGTGTAGTCATTATCCATGTTCCACAGACATGAAGACTGTGGCATGCAGAGGTTTTCTGAGTGGCACAGAACCCCTCAGGCCCACTAATCTCAAATGACAGAGAAAATACCCCATCACTCCAAGAAACTAAATTATAAAATAATTTTGCTGCAAGCCCCAGGCTCAGTCACGAACACAGGCACAGGACCAAAAGGCCTGTGGCTCAATCCCCAGTACCAACCAACTCATTCGTAAGTGCCAACCACTCTGGAATTGCTGCAGCTACGACTGGGCTACAGCCTGATCTGTTGGGGAACATGGCAGCTATTTCATGCAGCCGGATGCCATTGCACAAGGTGTTTGGATAGGATGCAAAGGACACAAAGTCCATGAAAGGCTCTGGAGTAGCAAAGCATGGCCAGTGAGTTGGAACATGCTTGCAGCATCAATATCTCATCTAAATGCCTGTCATGGGATTTGCAGCATGCTTGAACTTTGCTTTTGTTTGAAACAACTTGGAGGCAGCACACCAGGCTTGGCTCCCTTTGCAGACAGAGCCCAAGCATTTTACCTGCAGCTACCTTCCAGCTGAGAAGGAACCTCTGTAACTTGAAGGGGAGGAACCAGAGATGGAAGAAGGTTGAAAACATGACACTCCCAAGGGGAAGAAGACTGAGACAGCACTGCCCCACCTCACACAGATCTACCTGCCCTCTAATCCCAAAAGGGAGGTTTGTGAGAGTGTTTTTACAGACAGGACTGTATGTACGGTAATGAGATTGACTGCCTCCTATTCCAAGATGAAAGAAAATGAAAGAACATTTAATCTAGAAACAAAATATTCATTCCCAACAGTGCCCTATGTTCAGTATTAACACATAGCCCTGAGACAAGCTTCTATGAATACTAACACATCCTCCCAGCTCTTCACTAAATTCATCCCACTCTGACAGCCCCAGGGAATTTCCCCCGACTTCCAGTAATCAAAAGCTGTGCATCTGGGCATGATACTTTTAATGAGGGAGCCCCCACTCCTGGAAATATCATCATTTTGTGAACACACATAGAAAGACTGAAAGTGCACCAGAAAAGCACACTGGTACCAAGTAAGAAGAAAGCAACTTAGCATCACTAATTTCTGCAAAACTGTCACGCTGCCTGACAGTTTGCCTTATTATCTTATTTTTCTCCTTGTTTCTTTGCATCTCATTTGTTGCTAAATCTTCAAGGCCTCTGCTGCAAGAGGATGCAAATGAAGACAAGCCCTCCACCCCTACCTCTGAGTCTATATTCTGCTTCTGTAGTAACTGCTCTCATCAAACTGGGACCAAAGATAAGACTGGAACCCTCTGTGCACAGACTCTGTACATTCAACTTAACTGTGCCTTGAGAACAGAGAAGAGATTTGAATTTTTTTTTATGAATTAAAGACAGAAATAAAAAAATCCAGCAGCTAATCTCAGCTCCATCCTATGGGAGCCAAGTGAGATCGCTCAGGCTTGATGTAAGTAGCAGCTCCCCTCTTGGGCTGTATGAGGCAATACTCAAATGTGAGCTGGGACCTTTATTTCTTTGAACAGATGAATGAAGTGTCACCAGGATGACTAACAGTATCACATGTACAAGAAAAGGCAACAACACCTATAATCCAAATAAATACCCTGAAAAGCCTCTGACTCTAGCAACAAACCAGCAGCCAAGGTTAATATAACTACTAAAACAAAAGCTCTGTTGTGCTTTGTTCACGGTGGAAATGAAGTTGTTAAGCAAAAAAAATGTGTGTTACTTCATAAACAACTTGAAGAATGTAGCATTGAATTTATTTTGTGGTCTCAGCAAGAGGTTTTTAGTCCACAAGACACAACAGCTTAGCTGGCAGGGTCACTGACACCTCTACTTAACACAGATAAAACATGGCTCTAACTCCACCCTAATGCACTGCATTTCCTTGAGCTCAAATACCACAACAACCCCCTTCTCCTTAAATGCAGAGTGGTCTTGATGCCAAGTACCTGAAGCTGTCAGAGGAAAATGTTTGCATTAATTTCCCAGTGGAAAGCAGCTCCCACAGTGCTATCAGTGAAATCAGCAAATTTTGCTGGAGCCAGAAAAGAGTTTTGGCTGAAAAGTGAAAGCCAGTAATTACTACATGCCAAGTTCATCTAACATTAATGAGGGGGAGAGTCAGTAACACGGAAATCACCATAATTGCTAAAACAAATAAATTTTACAATCTTGTTTGAATTCCTTTATTTTCCAAAGACAAAGAGAGGGGAGGAAAACTGGAGAAAATAAAAAAAGGTAATTCATTCTTTTGACAAAACAAGAGGACTGAATTAAAATTCTACTTGAGTTTTAAATGGAAAGCTTCATTACATTTTTCTCTCAATGGGCAGAGCACACAGCAAGACCAAGTATAACTGGACAAAATGCAGACCCTTCGAAGTGGGAATGTTCCATTCCACTGTGTGGTTCACCCAGGTCAAGCACTGCAGAAAAGATGCTGTCATTTCCAACAGAGACTATCAGCACAGGATTTATTTTCTCGATCAAATGCTGCCCTTGTTCCAATCCCAGTTACACCACTGTCAGTGCGCAGTAGCTATACTGTTTTCAGGAACACAAACGGATGTTTCGGTGGTATAACTGCCTTTGGCCCAAGACGTGAAGGCAGGAGCAGTTCCCATACACGTGGGATCATCACCAGCATTCACTGGAACAGGAGACATGTGGCTTCTCTGGGAAAAGAGACCATCATGGGAAAAAGGTTGCCACCTTCCTCTAGACATTACACAAGCCTTCCAGGTATAGATCACTACTCTGAATTTCAAGGTTTAGGTCTGGCTTTTAAAAGAAATGGCTCCATTTATGTATGTGACACAGCACTCCAGAAATGCCTAATTCACTGTCTTGGGGCTTGTCTACAAAGAGGTAATTTCAATAGAGCTCTACTCCTATAGTTATTCTACTAGATTTATACCTCTAAATTCACTCCATTTTCAAAATAAGCACTTTTATTCCATTATAATGAACTCTAGTAATTAACAAAACAGTCAGTAAAATGGGACACTCATAGGAAGGCCTACACAGTCTTAACCATAGAAAGATAGCCTGGCATGGAGCTCATGCCCTAGTGCGCAGCCTTCCTTTGCCTGCCCCTAAGCAGCTCTGCCACTTGTGTCTACTTGGAAGAGACAAACAGAAATGAAAAAAAGACACAGCAAATCATTCACCTGAAACTGAACACACACTTTGGTTTAACCTGAGTAATCTTCCTCTCAGCGCAACCCAGAGCACCAGAAGATCTCTGGGTCAGCAGCTGCAATAACAGCTCAAGACTAGACCAGTTTCAAAGACCACATCCATTTCTTGGGAATTGCCCACATGTTTGTCCACTACACTTGGCATGAGACCATAGAAACACCAACAGGTTTGGAGAACATCAAGCATGGCCTGATTCCAGACAGATCTGGCAATTCTTCTCACTCCAAAATTTTCCTGGCTACCGCAATCCATGGTTTCCATCAAGATCTTCAGCATCCTGAAAGCTTCCCCCCAACACTTTCCAACCTTGGCAGCCCTAAAGGAAAAGCATGCCAAAACACTGCAGCTGATGCTTTTGTCAGCACTGAGCATCATCACTCAATATTGATAATAAAACTTCTTCACATGAAGCCCAACAGACTAATAGCATAAACAAGAGGGCAGAAGCCACCACGTCCATACAGTTTCATAAAGCCAAAATTTGCAGATATGGGATCACATGCAGATTGTAAAATCTGGCAGATCACTTCAAAAAGGAAAATAATTATCAATCTCTGTCTTTAATCAAATTTCAATGAGGCTTTGGAGTCATTCCATAAAAGCTTTGTGGCTTCATCCCCAAGTTGTGCAGGACTTCTCAATCAGAGCTAAATTTTCTGCCTACTGAAGTACAGGATCAAAAGCAGCAGCCCAAACTCAGAGCAGTGTGACAACCAGCAAGGAGAGGAGCAGTGAGCAGGGTGCTTGGGTGCAATTACTCACTCAACGGGTGCCAAATCCACATCAACATATTAATGAGCAAAAAAAGACCCCATCAAAGTCTAGCAGGATTTTCTCCGGCTGTTCCATCAGTTTGATAAGTGAACATTATCCCTTAAGCATTACCACCAGAACCTTCATGCAATCCTAATTCCTCACTACACTTCATTGGAGGGTCAGAACGTCTATTTTTATATTTTGTTTAAAAGCAGTGGCCTGTACAATGAGTATTACCAACAAACAGCAGCCCATAAATTCCTGAGCTCTGTGTGAGCAAGTCCTCATCTCTGATAAAGCTTGGATGCACTGTAAAGCACAAGTATCACATGCAGAAATACATTAATACCCCACATGCAGTGGACAGATGTAACAGCCCTTCAGCTGTAACATTTCAACTGCACACTACTTAAGTGACAGCTACACAGGCAAATTTCTTCACTGAAAATTCAGTATTTTCACTGAAAAGCCAGTATAATAGATCATGTCATTGTAGGTTTGGACAAAGGGACTCTAAGGCAATGTATTAAAACTGAACAGACTCAACCGGGCATTGAAAGATGGTCCTAAGACAACTTGATTAAAAAAAAAAACCACACACATCTCTCTGAATGACTGAATTATTTCTGATGTGGCAAGCACAAGAAAAAGCACTATATTTTAAGCAACAGAATAGTTCAACTGATTTAAAGTTATGCACACCATACCATTTGCAAGATCAAAATGTTTATGGGTAAGTGAACAAAAGACAATTCACATTAACAGCTATTCTATTTTAGTTATTCTACACATCACGTGCGTATCACAAACAACATGGAACTCAATGGAAGATCTAATTTTCTGCTAATCATGCAAACCCAGCAAATTTCCGTCTTAGTGGGATGTTTCTCCCTGATGCATGTGAATAAGCAAAGAAGAATCCTATTTTTAGTCATAGTTTTACAGCTGTCATATATGAAATTAGGTAATTGGCTTTTGCATATAAAAATCATCTTATGACCAAGTTAATAGTTATTAAAGTTGTTAAGATAGTTAAATTGTTAAACACCTCTTCTCTGTGAACCAATGTCCCTCCCCAGCAAATGATCCATTGGTGAAAGGAACTTGTGATGTACCTTCAAATTCACCAATCATCCTGTGCCATGGGGGCGGGACAGTGGGGAACTCTGGGAAGGGCCAAGAGGGTATAAAATAGGATCCCAGAGCCCTCCGCCTCCTCCTCCACGTGACAAAGCCAGTGAACACATCTTCCTGCATCTGCTCTCCTAGCGCTGGGTAAAGGAGGGGAGGGGTCATAGGCCTATATCTGTTCAGAGACCTTTTTTATTTTAAGAGACTTTTGCCTCAGATTAGCTGAGGTAAATCCAGCGCTGAAGATTTCTGCCACGGGCACATAGCCAGTTTGGCACCAAGAGTCTCTGATCCTGCGATCCCGGGGTTTATATATAATTTTAAATTAAGAATTCGGATGCTGTTATTTTTCCAAATTATTTTTTTCTTGTAATAAACAATTTTTGTTTAGTTAAAACAAGAGTTGTCCTTATTCCTGACACAGCTAAGGAGCAAAGCATCCCAATACATTGTTCTGAGGACTCAATAAAATGTCCATAGCCCAGCTGTTATAAGCCTCCTCAAAACAGACTGTTGAGATATTTTTACCCTCCTATTATAAAAATTTAAATAGCTCTTCCAAAACCATGAAAATCCACCCCCCTGCTAAATTTTCCCCAGGGTCCTACTCCTGCCAAACTGTACCTGCAGCAAGACAGGGCAGCCAAGAAAGGGAGATCTTGCAATGGGTTTTTACTGTTGCCCTCATCCTGCAAATCAACCTGCACCATGAAAGATTTTCCTTTCCGTGCACCACAGGACAACTCTGCCCACAGCTGCCCAGCAGCAAAATGCCCCTATATGCTCCTACATCTGTTTCCAAGGTAACCGGCACAGAGCTGTATACAAGGGAAGGAAGCAAATAGCAGCAACAAAATCCTGCTGTATTGTCACTTTTTGAAGCAGGTCTGAGTTGTCCCTTTCCCCTTCCACTCCTTTCCAGCTGCCCCATGATTCAAGCAAGAGTTGGATAACTCACTTCATATTTTGTAATCCCATTACCTCAGTCTTTCATAAGGTTTGGTTTTGGTTTTTATTTTTATAAGGCATCATATTGGAGCTTTAAATGTGAGAGTGAAATTTTCTGCTTTTACTCAAGAAAAACCAACTGGGGGAGGAAGGGGAATTGTACCAACTACCTAAATTTACACTCAAACTCTGTATTCCCTCCCCCTAGAAGCAGAAAAACATCTCAGGTTAAGCAAAGGGTATCTGCCCACAAGTGTGACCCATCTTACACAAGTCCTATCTACATAGGTCAGTTGCACCAGTTTGGATGCAAGTATCTCCACTTCCAGTCTGCAGATACAATTTATCCTTTCTAGACACACAGTTTCCATATCCACTCAGATGTGCCAAAAACACAGAGACTTTCCCGCCTGCCCACATACATTCTTGCTCCCAAAGCAGAAATTAGCCTTTGCTTCTTCTGCTACTGAAAACCTTGGAGCAGCAAGAATACAGTTCAAACCCTTCAATCCTCACATAAAGGACAACAGCATGAGAGGGGGAAATTGGGATGGGAAAGGGTCTGGCATGCCCAACTAGTTCTCATCACTTCCTCAAAAGAGGATGAGTTATCAGGGAGATAAATCAGCAGAAGATCTGGCCACACAGCTCTGCACACACAGTGAGGGACAGAAAGCCAGGCCATATGCTTTAACCCCTGCTTCCAGATCTGAGACAACCCCACAGCAATGCAGGGAGAAGCTGATCAACCCCATGATTTTGGAGTAACAGGTCTGTTATCAATACAGGCTGGAAGGAACATATTTTTCACCAAATATTTCCAAGTCATTAACATCAATTTTTTTTTCCTTGCATGAAACAGAACAAGGAGTAGGACATCCCATGTACAAGTCCCTTTGTGGTGGGGAAACCAACACATTATATAATGCAGCATTTCTGCATACTGGCCAGAAGTCATTCCCATCTTTCAGAAGACAGAAATTTTAAGGCAAAACATGCATGAAGACACTCACTGTGGGTGGTATTTTGAAATGGCAATCATACTTCAGCACAGTTTGTGTATATCTTGCATTTCCTTAAGTGACTTACCATGGCCGACCTTTTCTACCAACTGTGATTAATGAAGCTTCCAATCCAGATCTGAATGGCTGCAAATTGCAAGAGGTACTCATCACATTAATATTCAGTAACCAAAATATACCACTCTCCTAATTTCAATTGTGGTCCTGCTGAACACCAGGACATTTCCTTTGGAAGCTCAAGTACTGTGGTCCTCAGAGGAGGTGAGCAAATTGATGGGCCAGAGCACACATACCTGGGGGAGAAGCTCCCCAGCTTGGGTATTAAAAAAAGCCCAAACCTATCACGTCTGCATAGACATGGAGATGCCAACAAGACAGACATAACTTGCTCTGAATAAAGAAAACCAGAAGTCAGTATTTCTTCGTATACTGATTGGAGGTTGCTTTGCAAAATGAAAATGCAAACACCGCAGAGACTTCTTGCAGTGTTGTTATGGAATGGTTTGGGTTGGAAGGAACCTTAAAGATCATCTAGTTCCAATCCTCCTGCCACAGACAGGGACACGTCATGATGCAAAACCTCTACCATACCTGTTAACACTGCAGTGCTACAAAAACATTACCAAATGCTTCCTCTGCTGCCCCTGCAGAGTTATATGCTATAACAGCCATAAAACTGGTTGCCTTGGGGAAAAGTGAAAGAAGTTCCCTACAAGCTCAGCTAATCTTCCTCTACACAGCATATCAGCTCAAGCCTGCAAGATTTATCCCCCCAGATAAACTATTCTATGATCAAATGGCACCTTCCTAAGACTAACTACTCTTTGAACCACCCATGGAAATAAATGCAATGTAGTCAGAGATGCACACCAGCCACAGACTCACTGCAGTGCTGGGGGTGAAGTCAGAGGGAAGGGAGATGAGGAGGAAAGGCATTACATAGAGCCAGAGACAAGAATCAGTACATACACATATGAAGTTACAGAGAAAGTAACCCAGCAAACCCTAACCCAGTACAGCTGTACATCAAGAGGTCCCTGCTGTGAATGTTTAATAATGTTCCCAAAGCCACCCCGATCCAATGGTGCAAGAGCATCCGTGCCAGCTGCAGCAAGGCAGCGTTACGAAGCACTGCACCATAACAGGGCTGAATTCATGCCAACAGGTCTCGGTGTGTCGAGCAGGGGATTGATTCAGTCTTCTACAGGACCAGATTTTTAACAGCTCTGTCTCAGGTGCATGGAGGATCCAAGGGGAAGCTATAGCCCTAGAGCAGTCCAGCAGCAGAAATAGAAGGTTTTCTCCCAAAGCAGTGGGAGCCAGGAAGCAGCATCAGAAAGGCACAGCAGCTTAATGACTCTGTCCTAACACCTTGCAGGGATCTAAGAGCACAATTTCTTTCTGTGCTTATTAACCAGCAGGTTCAGAGAATTCCACGATTCTTGCATTACTCACACGAAATGCTGCAACAGTGCCATTTCGTGTATTTGTTAAGTCTGTTTACCAGTGAACAGTCTAGAGAGGTAGTCTGGGAAGTAGCTAATCTGCCTTTAGCTACTTTGTACCAAAGCAGCAGAGGTTCATAAAACACGCATTCCTGCTTGCTTCTGCCCATCGCGGATCAGCTCCTGCACCTGAGTCCCATGAGAGCACAGGAGAAACGCACTTCATTTCAGAGACATAAACTTCCCCACCACACTCATGCCTGTTCATCTACAAACGCAGGAGCCAGAGTGCAACGTTTAAACCTTCCTTACGCTGTGCCACCTTGTGGATGTCTTCTCACGACTTTTACGAGCCGCAGGTCCAGCATTTATTTAACATCACATTCTTGAGCGTGTAAACAAAATAATTCACAGTCACTGTGAGCAACAGTGAGCGACACAATAGGAATCAGATTACCGTGACACGCCCTCAGTGCAATTTGCAAACCCTTTATTCCCCAGGTGGAGTTGGCACTGGGGAAAACAGCAGCTGAAAATAGCATCACCAGTAGCTTTAGAAAGTTGGGGCTCAGATACTGCAAGCCCCTCTAAATATCCAAAAAGGACCGCGCAGCCACCTCTCGCTCAGGTTTGCCCCCACCACTTGAAGAAGAGAAACAAAAAAACAAAAGCAGAAACTAAGCAAGCCCGGGGATGGAAGGAAAGATTTGCTGCGGCAAAGTTTACCGGCACGAAGAGCATTTCCCCGCCAGTCCCTTCATCCGCGGAGCTCCATGCCAGCAGAGGATCGTCCCCTCCCAGAGGGACACGCACCACCAGCACCACCGCCCCCCCCCAAAGAATAACGGAAAAGGGGAGGCGGAAGGTAATTCCGGGCACCTCCAGCTGTCCTTTCCCCCCGCCGCGCTCACCGTCCTCTTGCATCCGCTGCAGGCACAGGGCGAGGCTTTTCCTCCAGCCCGGCATCGCGGCAGCGGCGCGGCTGGAGGGGCCCGGGGGGTGCTGGGGGGAGCGGCGAGCTCTGCCAAGCACACCTAGGCTTCCTGGCTCTTTATGGCTGGGCGGTGCATGCGGCGCCGGGGCCGGGGCCGGGGCCGGGGCCGGGGCCGGG
>VXBT01011669.1:1966-30476 GCA_013400235.1 Oriolus oriolus
GGATTCTGTTTGTTTCATGAGGACCCACACTTGTAAGTCTGAAATGTCAGGGAGCTAAAGAAAACCTGACGAGCTATTTGGGGGAGGAGAGGGAAGAGAGGGAAGGGGTTTAAGATATCATTTTTAATCATCTTGCTGTGTAGCAGAATTCAGACTCGCGTTAGACAGCAAGGTTCCCCCTGCAGTGGACATGCAGAGTGCAATGAGCCATCTCCAGCACCCTGTGTGGAATAAAGCACTTTAGAATTAAACACTGAACATCACAACCATCACTGAAAGTTAAAGTCTCACATCTTTTAGCAAAGGTAACTACAGGTGAGGGGCAATAGTTCCAATTGTTCCTCAATAAGTGTAGTAGGTACTGAAAAATTGAAAAAGTAGACTATATGTCTCCTACAAAACTTTTAGTTACGCAGCTTCAGCAAAGATGTTAGAATAATTAGTATTAAACTCTTTACTGTAAGAACTACTGCATCAATAAAAAGAGTCATACAAAACACAGGTTAGAGTGTATTCCTGATTCTCATTTGTTTTCCCTCCAAGAACTTTTCCAACGGCTCTTGAACAACTTTATTTGGTTTAGCTTGTCTGTGAATTTTAAAAATAATTAATAAAGTCGGGTTAAGCTGATCTCCTGGAAGTTACACAATCTCTGTTTTATAGTAGGAAATCTTTCCTATGAATCACAGACTGTGACCAAGTATTAGAATGCTACCACTGAAAAACAAGCGTGAGTTTTCTTTTGTTTTACAAGCACTTGCTCAAAGATCTACACAAGCTTTAGTTTGTGTTACATATTTCATTCCCACAGTATGAACTCATCTAAAGAGATGTAAGATTCATGTTTTGGGTGTGGCTTTATGTACAGAAGGAATCAGAGGTTTTTTGCTTTATGATTCTCTAGATCACTTTGCTAGGGAAGGAGTCTCCAGTGTTACACCAATATCAGGGAGAGACACCAGTCTGCAGGAGCTAAGGCACAGCCCTGCCTTTTGGCAGCAACAAAACACCTCCTTCTTTAAAATAAATAATTTCTGCAGCAAATGTATGTAATTCTCTTGCAGCTACAACTCTTTAGTACATTTTTTTTGGAAGAAGCTCCTTCTCATGTCTGGGGAGTGCACATGTCTGGGAAATCAAGCTGTGTGTCCTTTCAAACTATAATTCTAAATCAGGAACAGCTATTATCAGAAAATGGACAGAATAGTCATTGAAGAGTTATCTTTCCTAGGTCAGAAGGAATCCATTTCACACTTGATGGTCCTAATCCAAAAGTGCACTGAAGCCTGGGGGCTTTCATTAACTTTGAGGGGTTTCAGATCTGATCATTAAAAAGAAAAAGAAAAAAAAAACAACACCAAAAAACCCACAAAGCAGTACTTCATCACCTGCCTGCCAGCCTGTCTGTGGGCATATGGCTAAAATTGAGCAAAGTAGAAACCTGCTGAGGTTTTCACTCTGCTTTGTACCACACCACTTACGCATCTGAGAAGAATGCTTTAAAGCTTTAGAGTAATTCTCTGGAGTACACAGCTCTCACCCAGTGGGATTTCTGAGAGAACAGCTAGTGGTGGCAGCTAAGGCAGCTCAGCATTCTTTTCTCAGGTGTCTCCATAAACATCATCCCATGCAGCAGGCCTGCACCCATGCTTGCTGAAATAACTGGTTTCATCACTGTGCTGAACAGTCGTGTGTGTCCAAGGAATAATTTATTTGCATGGTGTAGGCAGACAACGAGCACATTTACCAGGAAGCTCCCAGCAATGGATCAACCTCCCAGTAGGCTGTAATCGTTTCTGGGTACCTAGCAAGAAGAGAGTCTCTGCTGAGGCAACACCACTGTACAAATTGATTAGCTGAGGCAACCAGGCAAATCAAAGGTGTTGCTAACACTTGGAAACACATTGTGGATCAGGCAGAGAGATCCCCTTTGTCATCAGGACTGAGGGAATTCTGTCATAAAACAGGAGAGTCTGATGGGTTAAAGGAGAATTGAAGAGAAAGGAGGAATACAACTGGGATATCTAATCCTAAAAAAAGAAAAGGGCTGTTCCCTGGGCATTGGGACTGGCAAGGACCCCTTCATGACCAATAAGAGTAGACTGACAGGAAGAGTGATCGAAAAAATACTAAGACGTTGTCTGGAAAGAGGGTAGAAGACAGTTTAGAAATACATAGAGAGAGATGAATATACAAAGATAAGAAGAGAGAGAAATGAAGGGATGAGAGAGGAGGAAGGACAGACTTGAGTTCCTCAGCCTGGGCAGGGCACAACTTGGTAAATTAAGTGGGATGGTTAATGTAGAATATGCCTACTCTCAGGACCACATCTGACTCAGGGATATCTCAGATAGCAGTTCACTGAGCTAGTCTGTCTAGGCTAGGAATTACACTGAACAGAGAAACACATACTACATTTTACACATACTATGTTCCTGCAGAGACAAATAAACACATGCACATTGTTTTTCTGGAGGCTTATGTTTCCCTCCAGCTGCTCCACATCTGAGGAACACTAAAACACTTGGGAGAATCATATTGTTCTGCTGTGTTTGTACAGCATGAGAAGGTCATGCCCCAAACTCAATTTCCAGCTACTACTACAGTCTGAAGAATAATTAAAAATAATGGTAGCTTTTTAAACTGTCTACAGTGCTTCAACTTCATTTGCTTTCTCTGCTGAACTGCAGTCATTTCCATTTAAATTCATGATGCAGACCAGGATATGAAGGATAAAAAATTACTGAATACTCAAAAATCAAAGGGATGACATAGAGTGCCTTCTGAGTTGTTCCTTTGAGTATCTTCAAAGGTCTGTAAACTGCTTCTCTCAAACTTTTTTGAAATGTCTCTTTTATCTTCACCACGCTGTCAAATTTTCCATTGCAACCTCCTCAGATTGTGGAAGATCACATAGGTATTTCTGACACGGGCAAAAAAATATGTATTATGTTAACACATATACATAATACAACATTTTCTCTAGAATAAGTGGGAGTACATGGTAACAAGCCAGAACACTGACCTCTGTATGTTGTAATTTAAACTGGTGCTCAGGATCGAGCACTTTCAGTGAGATATCTACACTTAATAAATGCCTACATTGTTTGTTGTTAATAGTTCTTAGAAGGAAAAAAACAAGGGAAAAAACCAGAGAAGAAAAACAGAAAAAACAGGTATACTTCTGCTTTCGCTGGGGTGAATAGGGTGATTTTAACTGATTATAAATTAATGAGGTAAAATAATTCATATATAATCACTGTTTGGCACTCATCTTGCCAGTCTCAGTCACGAAGCCAGTGGCTAGATGTCAACACTTGACAACTGCACATTCATACGTGTGGTTGCTGGCAGATCCAAGAAGACAGGTTTGAACTGATGCTGCCTATGTTACATCTGCTATTTGAAGCAGAAAACAGATCTTATTTCAGCTTGTTTCAGTCTGTCCCCATGTTAAAGCCTCCTTTGTCATCTAGGTATTGACTGTGTCCCGGTTAGCCTCTGAGGAATGTCTAGGCAGAGACAGTGTGAGAACCAATTGAAACCAGCTGCCTGAACAGTTGTCAGCTCTTTGAGGGATGTAAGGAAGTGGATGCTATGGCAGTCTTCTGTTCATGACTCACCTACCCAAAAGTATTGCAACAGTGGAAAATATACAGCCTCTGCCAAATCATTCCTTGAAGATTTGATGCTGCATCTGAGAAGCCAAGAGTTAAAACAATTGGTTTAGTTTTTCCCAAGCTGTGCAGGAAGGCCACTCAGAGCCATGGTGTTTTGCTTACATGTGCATGCACACATGCACACACACACACACACAGAGCGTAATAGATGAAAAATTCATATGTAACCCTAAAGTACTTTGTAGTAATGAAAGTGGGGAGGAGGGAAGACATACGGAAAGTATTGCTTTGGCCCAGATTCTCCCTTTGTTTTTCAAGTGGGACTAAAGATGCACTGGTATGGTAACCTCTCTGCACAGAATGGCCACAGTATATGCAAGTCATTAACTATAGCAGATTCATAAAAACAGCCGCTTAATCCATTTCAGAGCAGGCATACTGTGTCATTAATGTGAGAGGAGAAAACTGTATCCATGAATCCAGACCCCACCAAAATCCAAGACAAGTTTCCCATTGAATTCAATGTCAGGAGCCACTAACAAGCTTGTAAGAATCAACTACCTCTATGCATATGGATCTGAAAGTGCTCCCAAATGCCTGTAGGACTTTTATATGTTTTTAATATTTCTTATTGTGATTTTGTGGAAAAAATCATGTTTTGTGTAAATAAATGTAGCAGATTGTTTGCCTGCTTCTGCTTTGAAAAATATCCTTTTTCATATCCCAGATATTCGTGCTTCTGTTACTTACAAATTATTTCAGAGACTAATGTCTGAATTCCTATATCCACAAGTTGGCCCATGGAACTCAGATGTTTCCTTCTTTGAATTTTTTTTCTGTGGTTTCTGAATAATCCCATTTGTAGTACTGAGACATCCATAAATAATCATCAGTACAGACTGCTCAGCATCAGAAATGTGTAATGTAGACACGGAGGAAGACTTGAATGTTGACTGCAGTCTTTTCACTTTCCTAAAGTGTTGTATTTCGCATAACATTTCTTTCCCCTCTCTCCCCCTGAAATACTTGTCTTGGATCAAAGAAACTGGCAATAACACATATGAAAGTATAAGTTTTTGCAATGGCTCACAGACCAACTTCTCTGTGCCCTCCAGCAGCAAGTATTTTTTGCTTTGATTTAGAGAACTGTTTGGTATCTTCAGATATGAAACTGCGTGAGATACTCATTCCTGTTCTTGTTGATTCAGCATTTTGCTTTTCAGCATCTATTTGTGAACAATTGCTAATAACAGGTTCATTAGAAAGCAAGCTGTGTCTGTTCCATGCTGTAGCATCCCAATTGTTAGATCTTACTGCTAACTGCATACTATAGAAGAGAGATGTGTGCTTGCACCAGAAGACATGGGTACCTTGCTGCTAATTTTTAGTATTTGAGAGGGATGACAACAATTCTTGAAAAGCATATTGGAAAATCTTCACACTGATGGTGCAGGACTGTAAAAATATATTACATGGATGACTCTAAGTTTTTCTGTTGTTGCTTAAATTTTTTGAAGACTAAAAGTTTTGATAAAAATTACAGTTTGGTATCAACCAATCATCATACAATGCAAACAAATCATATTTGGAACAAAAATCTTACAATCTAAACACAGTATGAAAAACAATCACAGGCTGGGTATGAAGACAAAAGCACGATCACATAACAGACAAAGAACTGTGTTCCCAAACAGTCCATAATAATGACAAGTATATTCCTTTGAACTGATATGTAACATTATGCATATATTTTATAATGTTTATAACAGACTGCAGATGTCAACTGCTCGTGAAAAAAAATCTCTAATTTTCTGCATTATCCCTTGATTAATAGAATTGTACAAAAGTAGTTTAAAAATTTAATTTGTCTGGAACACTGTTTATGGTACCTGTATGAAACAGATCACTAAGAGGAAGAAAGTGAATTTAAGGAAGCTGTAACAGTGTGTATATCCCTGAGTTTATGTCCAGAACCCAATGCCAGCCAAATGCCAGCCTATCTCTTAATAGGAAGTTGTGAAGATGAGGAGAAATGGTGAAAAAGCCCAATGCTTCGAAAGCTAAAGCTGGTCTGAAAACTCCTCTGCTTCTCTTTCCATCAGGATCTGGGAAATGGTTTGGCAGTTTGGGTTTCTGTGATCACTTGCCAGGTGTCAGGAACAGATACAAAGCACAGAACCAAATGCGAGAAAGACAAACAGCAGAGCTGAACAATGCTTTCCACCAATATAGGCAAAAGTACTCTGGCATTTGGGAAATCCAATAGGAAACTTGGAATATGGGCATGAGGAAAGAGGAGATTTGCCTTTTGAAACGTGTGGACTGGAAACTTGCTGCCACCCAGTGTCGGCAGGTATCTGTTTCCACGAACTATCCCTTGGAGTCAGTCTGTGTGGGGCCAGGACCCTGTCCCTAGACAGACACGGTCTGGGACCCCTGGGTTCTCGTGTGAGGAGCTTGGGGCGCACTGCTGCCTGCTAAGGCACACACGGGCTGAGGCACAGCCCACTGAAAGGGAGCATAAAAAGTGAGGGTGAAGACCGTGCTAAAATTGAGCGGTTAATCTTCCCTTGCTGTACCCCTCTTTAAGAAGAATGCCAGACATTGCATACAGAAATTACTGTTCAAATGCTGTTCAAGCCCAAACGCATGCTGAATTGCACTAAGCACACTTTCCTCACCATGTTGAAGCAGGATATCTCTTAGGTGTTAAAAGTGGGAGTAAAGTGCATGGCAGCCCAAACTGCTCACTGTTTGGCAGATCACTTTACAGACACAAAGCTGTATTGGCCATGAGAAAGAGTAATTTCCAAGTCTTCTTCACTTTTAAGTACTCTTTTGAGGGTTGTTTGGAGCTGAAGACAGAGGTGCACACTCTGCCACATCAGACAACTGTGGGATTCTTCTGTAAGAAGAAACTGCAAAATTTTAGCACCATAAAAAATTTGTGTCATGGACAGCCAGCGTTAAATACAATAATGGTACAACTGGAGAATTTTTTCACTAGTGAAGGTTCTGATTTAAATAAACTGGGAGAATAAAAATTACAATAATAAAAAAAAAATCAAAACAAAAGACTAAACAAAACCAATAGAAGCAACCTACAGCAAATAGAAATTAAGTAAAAAAAAAAGTTCTTTTTGCATGGAAAATTCAGTCCCTGAATCTTAATTTTTTATTTTGTAGTTGCTATTCATTTTGTCCCATCACCCGTTGCCCAGCTGACATGCATATTGAGCAATTCAATGTTTTCCCAAACAAATTCTTCTGCCTGAGCCATCCAAACAGAGCTGTAAAACTGGGTGGAACAGGGATACCGACCTGGTTGAGCAAACATTTTTCACAAGTTCTGTAAGATCTCCAATAGAAAGCCTTTCCAGGCTTCTGACTGTATGAAGGATTTGTCTCTCTCATGCTAGCATCACGAATATGCAATTGTATCAATGACCTCCCTGAATTTTTCTAGAATTCATTACTTCACTTTTCTATTTTTCAGAATCTTCACCTAACGGAAAAAGGAACATTTAGAGGTGGAAAGACTGTATCTAAGAGAAAACCCCAAATGTGTCATGGACGTAGTACACTATAGGGCATGAATGCTGTAATACAGAACTGAAGTGGAATGGTGAAGAATGCCCTTTGACTCTCATCCTGGAAACGCCTAGCCAGTTTAAAAAATCTTTTACATCAACAGTTACTTTGATCAAAATCATTATCCTGCATTGAAATATACCACAATGATTTTTGGTATGTAAAAGCCTTCAAAATATATTCATCTTGTCTCCTAGAATTTTTACCCTGAGAATAGTGCATCATGAATTTTAATAGAAGGCTACGTATTAACAGCACACTCCTCCAGTAAGTGTAAATATCTTACGTATACAGTTAACTAATCTTTTTTGCCATATGTTTCTATGCCATTTCAATGCTGTTGATATCTGGAAATGTTTAATATTTTGGGGAAGTATTAAGTCAGGTAACAATAGCATTGTGCCTACTTTGTAATCCCAGCACACAAACCTGTTCTCTCCTCCAGTGCTTTTTTATTACTTTAAAAAATCATTCAAGATAGGAATATTTCAAGGTTACCAACAGGCTATGTTTATTATTGTAACTGAGGACTCTACATACATTGTTGAACAAAATTATAGTCGACCAATCAACAAAACGATACAGTTTGTATGCAACTGTAAATAGCACTTTAGCAGAAGTTTAACACATTGTGCATTAGTTGTCTAGGTTAGATGACAACTTAAGATGATTACTTCATAGGAGTACAAAAGTGCAAACTTTCATTCAAGGCATACACAGAAAACACACAAAAAGGATTGCTATACATGCCACAGGTCTAAAATAAACCTCAAACCAATCCCCTCCACTGCAAAACAAGTTAAATGAGTAAGTACCAGCACTCTTAGCAACCACCAGTGTTACCACATTCAAAGTCTTATCTCCAGCAAGAAGCAGAGAAATGCAGTCTGAAGAAATGCCCTTAGCTTGGAGTTTTAGATGAAATGCAACTGTGTCAAGTGAACTCCATGTTTCTGTTTGGCAAGACTGAAAGAGTTACAACACTATAGAAGCACTTCACCAGTGTATTACCACTAATTCCTGAATCACTATGTAAAGTAACTGTGTGCAACAGCTGATTCTTGAAGGAAATAGTGTCTTTACATCAAAAGGTGATATACAACCAAAATTCAAGTATTTACTGTTAGACTCTAAGTAAATCTGACCTTCTGTTCCTGTACACTACATAAAGCAGATGAAGCATAATTTTGTTTTGTCATTTTTATTCTTCCCTCTGCCCTGGGAAAAGGTGCAGAGGGAAGAACCAAAATGTAGCTGCAATCCTACGTCTACAGCAGTTGGTGACAGGCATGTGGGTACAACTGTCTGCATCAAGATGACCTCTGGATTTTCAACACGCAGCCTTAATGCTCTCAGATTACTGCCATCTCAACACCTGCAAGACTCCTGCTGTCCCTTACTTTTTATTTGCACCATTTTCACCAGCTGTTCAAATCTGTTGGTCAGGCAGACATGTTCTTTACTGCACAAGTGAGCACCTGAGCTGCACAATGTCATCTCTGGACAAGCAGGAGATAAAAGGGCAGAACAGTTCCTTTCTCATACCAGGTTTTGGGAAGGTCTAGAGAGATATTTACGCTTCCAGCTCAGCATCAGTGAAGAACTGCCGAAGACTGTATAAGCTTGAGACACACTTCTTTACAAAACCAAAACTCTGATTAAGTAAATTACAAAGAAAAAATGGCCTCTTACAGTATTTTAATTACTGCCTAGATTAATTTAAAAGTAATACGAAATACTAAGGGTTTTTTCTCATTAAAAATGCTTTTTCTCCTGTTTCCAAGTTAACCTCAAGACTTGAGTTAAACAGAAGTGACCATAAACTTTGGTGAAAAAAATCTACTACCTTAAGAGTTACAAAAAAGAGCTCAAACTCTTAACAAAATTAGTAGCATGCATGATTACCAAAAATAAAAAGGTAATGAGAAATCTGAGATTTGTCTCTCAATGGAAGTGTTCATAGATTTTGGAGCAAACAGAGCACATTCTGTGAACATGGGGAATGAGAATATGGAGGCAGTTTTACCAACTTTGCAAATTAATTGAGGCAAGATAAGAAACTGAAATGTGAAAAACAAGGCCTGTGTATCACTTTTTAGCCCTCCAGTGCCCAGATACTTCATGCTTTGAAAATGACCAAGTACAGCAGGGACTGTGCCTTCAACAAAGAAAGGAAAAGAAATAAAATCAGGCTAGCCCTCTTTGAAGCATTTCTACAACAGGTGCTACCATAGGCTACCACTATATTAATACATGAACAACATTTTTATTTCCCTGAATTTAAGGGAAAATAAACCACCAGAAAATGCACTTGTAAAAAGATGAAAGCATTGGAAAACTACAAAGTAAGCAAGGACTGTGTGCTTGTATATATAAATCTTTATAAATACTCACATAGAAATGCTTGGGATTTTTTATTCATTGGTTTGTTTGTTTTCCCCAAATCAAAGCAGAAATATATTCTTCCAAATAGGTTTTGAATGGGGAAGTATGAGTAGGATTGACAAGGAAAATGACAGAGGAAAAGAACAGTCAGATTTTATTTCCTTGGCAAGTGGAAGTACAGCGATGTTACTGCAGCACTTACTGTTCTTACCTTTTAGATCCCAACTCATCACAAATTACAGCATAACTACATCAGTGGTGGAATTTAACACACAGCTTACATTTTCAAATATTTAAGTTTATTTTTCTTAATAGTATCCCCACTTTACGCAGCCTACAAACCTGAAGAAAATGCATTTGCTTCTGAAAGTCTTAATAGTAAGTGTTTTAGGCTGCTCAAAGTCAAAGAAGTAGTCCTGAGATTTCAGATGTTAAAGCTTTCTCCACAGCCACACGTTCCTTTGATGTTTGGATTATTGAAGACAAATTCACTGGACAGTTTGTCTTCCACATAGTCCATTTCAGTTCCTAGAAGTGTCAGCTGTGCCTTCTTTTCAATAAACACTCTAACACCTTGAAAACAACAGAAAAAGCAGAAATTACATATAGCAAAACCATCATTCACTTTGAAATTCTCTTTTGACCAGTAATAAAAAAAGAGGAAGCTAAATATGAAGACTATCAGTACAACTTGGTTTCCCTGGCCTAATGTGGGGCACTTTCGTCACTGTTTTCACTCTGCCTATAGAAGTCTGGCAAAAGTCTGGAACTGTTACTTGTGTGCGCACATGAATGTCTGTATTTGTGACAGGGGACAAAAAAAAATGATGCTGAGGGAAATAAGCTGTAGAACATGGAATCTCAGCTTCAGAACACAATTCCCATGCATTACAGACAGTAACCCATTTCATACCCTTCTTGAAGTCTGTGAATCCAACAAGATGCACAAAACTTAGACAACACAGATGTCTTCTCTCAAAATGACCAGGTTTCATCCCCACCACCACAGAAGCTTGTGCTGCTGCACCAGAAACTCACCATCTTGAACTACTTCTTCATCAGAGTCTCCTTTTGATTTTGTATATTCTAATGTGTAAGAAAGTCCATTGCATCCCCTTGTACGAACACCTACTTTCACACCTACCTAAAAACCAAGAAACAACAAAAAACACCACCACATGCATGACTTCCTTTTTAAAACCTATTCAGAATATCAAGTTAAAAAGTATGCAGAACAACAAAATGCTGACATTTTTCTCCACTGCCTAAATGCAAAAGTGAATTACCTTAACAGATTAAGAGGTAATTTTTTTCTTTTTTCTTTTATAAATTTGACTGTCAAGGTAAAAAAACCATCTGATGCTTGCTCCTGTGGATCAAGCCCTATAGTATGGTAAAGTTTTGGAGTAATGAACCATTGGCACCCTTGTAGGAACCTGGTCTCAAAAAGATCAAATTCCAAAGACAGATATTTTTGTGACTTCAAATTACAGTTTACTCAGATGCTAATTCAGGTACTCTAACAGGATTATAGACAGTAACGTAACTGTGAAGCTGTGAGGCCAAAACAAGGGCAGTTACTGGATTATCACAGAACTGTTGTAATGACACCATCAGAAAACTTACTTTAAACCAAAGTTCTGAAAAACAAACTTTGATTTTTCATTACCTTTACTGCCAGTCTCACTTAAAAAGCAAACCTCTCCCTAAATCAAGTATGTGTGTATATGTAGTGTTTTAACTGGCCTTAAAAGCCAACTTAGTCAACATTTGTAACAGTCACAGCATTCAACAAAAAGAGCATCTGTGTAAAGAAAAAAACTGAGAAAAGGTTTTAACAAAGTAGAAAACTATTTGTGCATAACAATCTTTAAGAAGTATCTGCATCACCTTCCACACACCAGTGCTTCGTAACTGAAGAGGCACATTTTATTATCTATGTCCATGTGTTGTGATAAAAATGTATCAAAATGTAACACTTGTCATCAAATGGGATCTCAAGACAAACTGCATCTGATCCTTTCAGAATAATACCTTTCTCTACAGGAACTGCTAAAAATAATGGGCTGGAAAATGCAAACACCATTTATAGCCAGGAAATGACTGACCATATCAATTGTAGGCCCAGGGCTTCCTTAGGATGGTTTAAAACATTAGCACAAATAAGTCTAGTTAGTTGTAGATGTGTAGGAAGCAAAAGAAACAATGACCTTGCTTAATAAAAGAAATAATCTTGAAATAATACTCGCTGTAAAAAAAAGCTAATGTTTGTTTTTACAATGGTTATAAAAGAAGCCTCTGTGTGTCTTTCCCCCAAGAAGAAAAGACGACAAACTCATTATTTAGTGAAACACTGATTATTTAAAACAACAGATTGTCTGGCAAGTTTCCTAAGAATTAGATGTTCTCCAGTGCATATGAATATAACTTTATTATCACATACTTCACAATGAGAATTCCTACAAGAACTTAAATAATAACGTCTTAATATCAACAGCTGAAGAGCTCTCTCCCTATCAGAAGTCACCACTATGCCATACTAAAGGGTTTCATTAAAATATAGCTCAAAAATATTTGAAGCTTAAGATTTTTCCAGCTTTATTAATCTCAGCAGTAACCATACAGCAAAATGTCATTACAGTCAGTTATTTCCTGCATTTCATTTTATAACAAATCAAAGCTGGATATACAAATAAGCTTATGCATTCCCCACCAAAAAAAAGATGTCAACATCTCTAACAAACACTTCAGTGTTCATTTCAAACTTCTAAGTTAGCCAGAAATGCTTTGCAATCATGAGCTATACTAATACCTTAGCACACCCCACAGACTTACTCTACTATACTTACATGGTCAGGTTTATCTTTCAGAAGCTCTTTTATCTTCTGGACAGCAGAAGGGGTCTGAAAGACAAAAGCATACATATACATTTTTTTGTTGTTGTCGTTTGCAATGAGTACTTCCATGTGTTACAGTTGATGCCTGTAAGATACACCCTGCTGTAAAACAGATGCCTGCTCAACCTAATTGATACAGAACACAACTCCTCTTCACTCCTCTCCTCACCCACACTGCCAGCAAACAGATATCTCAAGAATTCAATCCTTACTCCTTAACACTGGCTGTTAGAATCAGCATATCAGAATGGTTTGGGTTGGAAGAGAACCTTAAGATCATCTAGTTCCAACACCCCTGCCAGGGACAGTAGGCCAGGTCTGTCAAGGCTTTATCCAAACTGGCCCTGAACACATCCAGAACTTACCCGGGGCAACCTGTTCTGGTGCCTCACCTCCCCCACAATAACGAATTTCTTCCTAATAGCTATCTAAATCTCCCCCTTGTCTTATCACTACAGTTCCTGATGAAGAGTTTGTCTCCAGCTTCCCTGTAGGACCCCTCCAGATACTGCAAGGTTGCCATGAGGTCTCCAGACAGCCTTCTTTTCTTCAAGCTAGAGAGCCCCAACCTTCTCAGCCTGTCTTCATAAGGTAGGTGTCTACAGTCCTCTTATCAACTTTGTGGCCTCCTGTGGACTTGCTCCATGTCCTTATGTTGGAGGCCCCAGAACGGGATGCAGTGTTCCAGGTGAGGTCTCTCAGCAGAGCAGAGCAGAGGGGCAGAATCCCCTCCCTCCCTTGCTGCCCACGCTGCTTTGGGTGCAGCCCAGGACACGTTTGGCTTTCTGGGCTGGAAGCGCACATGGCTGGGTCATGTCCAGCCTCTCATCAACCATCAGACCCACGTCCTTCTTGACAGGACTGCTCTCAATCCATTATCCACCTAACTTCATGGTGAGCCTGGGCTTGCCCCATCCCACGTGCAGGACCTTGCAGTTCACTTTGCTGAACTTCATGAAGTTTGTATCAGCCCACCTCTCAAGCCTGTCAAGATCCATGTTGTTTCTTTGGGTTTTTTCCCCCCAAAATCACTATCATAATTCAATCAAGTAGCTCTGCTCTTGTGAAAATTTTGTTACACACACATTAACGACAAAAATCAGTTAAATACAGAGGGCTTATGCTCTACTTCTCTCTCCTCGTTAACCTAAAGGAAACCTGTGACTTTATAGCAGGTAAAATTCACCATTCATGCAGATCTAGTTGATGTGGAAATACACGAACACAAGGCAAATGCAAAAATTTCCATTATATGCCTACAAGTTTCTAAGACACCGAGAAAAGCATTAGTTATGTGAAGTTCTTACTATGAGCCGGCTTAAATACACAAAGCAAACGGCAATTAGACTTGCAGTAGAAAAGCCTTACTAATTAACGCTACCAGTCTTCTTGTTAGAGACCCACTACTGAGCAGGAATTACCTGCTCTGACAAACGACTGAACTGTGTGCACTCCATCTGCCCCTGTTCCTGGCAGGGAACAACTGACTGTGCTTTTCTCTGCAGTGATCTCTCTCAGAATCAGAGACTGGAAAAGACCTCTGAGATCATGGACTCCAACCTATGACCGAACACCATGTTTTCAAGTTTGGCCTCTCCAGTATGGCGCTAGTACAGAATGCACGTCCTTTATTATTAACAACAGGATGTAAAGCCTTCTTGGAAACAACCTACGCGTCAGCCTCGGTAGGTAACGCATTTCCCTTTAAAAAGAAATTTTAATTAAATACTCTTTTTTGGGGTGTCTGTGCGACAAGGCCCCGTGCTCGCAGGGGCCGCACCGGTGCTGCCCCGGAACTCTACGGTTCCGCTGACGGAGCGGCGGGGTGCGAGGCCTCCTCCGAGAGGGACTGGCGAGGAGCAGGAGCTCCCTCCCGCCTCTCAACTCGGCAGGGCCAAGCAGAGCCCCCCGCAGCCCGCCCGCCGCAGCCGCCCCGCTGGGGTTACCGACGTCGGCCGATCCCGGCCAGGAGCTGCCCGGCCGAAGGGGCACAGCCCGGCGGGGCGGTCCGTGTCCGTGTCCGTGTCCGTGTCCGTCCCCGTCCCTGTCCCCGTCCCCGCCCCGCTGTCGCCAGGAGCCGCCTCACTGCCCGGGCCGGAGGGGGCCCGTGGCGCAGCTCCCGCACCCGTGAGGTGCCGCGGCCCCCCGGGGCCCGCCCGCTGCCCGCCCGCGGCACTGACCAGCGTAAGGGCGGCGCGGGTCGCCTGGATCCTGCGCTTGCTGACGGCGCGCACCGTGGCGCGCACCACGGACGAGGCCATGGCCCGGCGCCCTCGGCCATGGGCAGCACCGCCCGCACGCTGTGACGCCACCGCGCACGGGCCGCGGGCGGGGACGGGCGGCGGCTGCTCCGCCCCTCAGGCCTGGCGCCCGGTCCCGCTGCGGCCCCGGCTACGCTGCGGCCCCGGCCCCGGCCCCGCTCAGGGCGGGCGGGGCTCCGCAGGCAGCGGGGCTGCGCGCCGAGATAAGTGGCAAAGACGACCAGGACGCCCTGCCCTTCAGCTGCCCCCGCGGAGGCCGCGCCAAAACAGCGGCCCAGGTGTCACGTGGAAAGGAGAGGTTTTTCTGAAACGCTTTAATAATTGGTCTGTCAGCGCCCTTGAAGGTTCAAGTTAACAGGTTACGAAGTAACAGTCTTTATTAATTTAGAATGTTAAGGGGTTGGAATGGAGCTTAAAGATCATCTAGTCCCAACCCCTCTATCGTGGGCAGGGACACCTCCCGCTAGACCAGGTTTATCAAGGCTTTATCCAAACTGGCCCTGAAAGCATCCAGAACTTCCCTGGGCAACCGGGTTCAGTGCCTCACCTCCCTCACAGCAACGAATTTCTTCCTAATACCTATCTAAAGCTCCCCCTTGTCTTATCACCACAGTTCCTGATGAAGAGCCTGTCTCCAGCTTCCCTGTAGGCCCCATCCAGATACTGGAAGGTTGCCATGAGGTCTCCAGACAACCTTCTCAGCCTGTCTTCATAAGGGAGGTGGCTGCAGTCCTCTTATCAACTTAGTGCAGAGGAGGCCACACACGCCACCACTGCCATGTCCTTCTTATGTTGGAGGCCCCAGAGCTAGATGCAGTGTTCCAGGTGGGGTATCACCAGAACAGAGCAGAGGGACAGAGTCCCCTCTCTTGCCCTGCTGCTTTGGATGCAGCCTAGAATTCTGACATGTTAAAGTTCAAGGACTGATGACAGTAGCTGACTGCAAAAACATATTCAAAGCAATATATTAATTCAAAGCAATGTACTAAAAAGCTCTAATCCCTAACAAGAGTGAGCTTGAGACAACGATTTAGCGCACATAGAACACTGTTCTTACCCAGTAGTTGTCCTCATGGGGGCAAAGAGAGGTTGAGACTATCAACTGATTCCAGAAGTTATAATGGAGTCTTTCCTAACTTCTCAACCTTCTGAATTCACTTCTGTACTATCTTCTTATGTTTAAATGGAGCTTGAGTGGCTCTAGTCATACAGCTTATTCAAGGAGGGATGGTTGTACGCTCTGTGTGGATATCTCAGTATACATAATGTGTCAGCCTAAGGAGAGTGATTTCACCACAGTTGCTGATTCAACAACAGGACACCTTCCTTTATCTCCCTTTGTTTTCAGCTCTTGTGCAGCTTATCAGCCAGAAAGGAGCAGGAAGTTCCATCCTCTGCAAGAGTACTACTACAAGTTCCATCCTCTACAGTGTACACTACTCCACCCTCCTTTAGGATGTACAAGTGAGTGGGAAGTCAAGTATGCTGGCCACGTTCCATGCAGGGAGTAGCAACCCTATTTTCCTCTATAACTTCCATACCGTTATCTTTTTACCCCGAAGCATTTTCTCACACTAGGGAACAACAGAGGCCCACGAGTACTTAGTCTCCCACCTATAAAATACAGGCACAGAATGTGACTATTTATTGACCGTCACATCAGCAAGCACTTTAAAATAACAATGCCTATAGCTATTCCACAGGAAGCTTTGGCTCAGCAGGCAAAAACCACGTGCAGTGATCCAGTTTGGACAAATCCCTGAGTGAAGTGCACAGGACCTGGAACCAGTGACTGCTATGATCCATCACAGACAATACATTGTGTCTGCCCTCCTACTGACCAGCATCCTGCCCTTTCCTCCAGGTTTATGCCTGTCTGGGGCTGGGTGAGAGGACGGCTGTGCAGTGGTCAGGGCCCAGCTGCCATTCTTGATCCCTGCTGGGTGCAGAGGCATCGTGGGAGGAGAGCTTGAAAGCTGCTGGGTGAACTCTGCCACCATTCCCCAGCTCCTGGTGGCTGCAGCAACTTGACATGCAAGAAACCCCAACGGCCTTGGTACAGGGAGACTCATGCCATTACTTTAAATTGAATTATGGCTATGTCAGAAGGAAAACAAGTACCCATTTTTCATTTTGACATTCCAGCATCCTTAAATATGCTAGATAATACTTTAAATCTGTGTTTATGAAGTCCAAGCACAAGAAACACATTTCAGTCTCATAACCTCACTTACTTCAGGTCCCCAGTTCTGGGCTTAGTAGTTCTGGAGAGCTTGGTAGTAAGTGTGCAGATGTGTTTTTTACATACATAATTATGCCACTACTCTTTACTGAAGCACAGTACTACTACCTCAAATATAAAGATAGCAGGTGTATAAAGAAAGTTGCATTTTCTTTAGCTACAAGAAGTGTCTCTTTTCACACACAATTCATGCACCTTGAGCATGCAATCTCAACTAAACACTCCTACTTAGGGGTGGGCTGAAGTCAGTACACTGGAAGGGCGGAAGTCAGTGTACGAATGCAACTAAACACCTCCTTCCTCATTCACACTCTATCATGCCGGCACAAAGAGCTTTACTTTCTCTTTCCTCAGGTGTCGCACGCGGACACGAAGGAACACACAGACACCAGCTCTGAAAGAGAGAAACTGAGCCCAAGCCCCCCCCTCAGAGGGAGGCTTCTTTATTTTTATACACCTTTAGAAAACTTCACTGATTGGAGAATGACATTACCACCCCTCAACCACATAGGTCAATCAAACTTCTCCGCCTTAGGAGCAGGAATGAAAACATTTGGCCGGTTAGACATAACATGGCTTATGTTTACAGAAAGTGTGTGAGAATTCTAACTACAGAATTAAAAACATTGAAAAACTGTGAACAGCAAGGCAACACTCAGGATGCTTCCAATCATCACTCCTTAGTCCCCTGTCTGCTGAATCAATCTCAGCATGGAAGACTGAGCATGGGCTAGAACATTAGCCTTCCCTTAGAGAAGATAAATGCAAAAATCGGTTTTAAAATCTAACTACTTCAAGCAAGTAACAAGAAATATTGATAATTTATCAGTATGGAAGAAAAAGCCAACTTTCCATGCGAGAGAACTCCTATTCTATGCAGCTATTTCAAGCCCTGAACACTTATTAGTGAAGATAATTTTTCATGTGGCTTCTGCAGTTCTTATAAAAATGCGATGATGTTTATAAAAGAAATTGCTGTGCAATAAATAAATTTAAATAAAATTTTAACAGTTTTAAATATAGCTATGAAACAAACCTCACCAGAACAATTACTTTAGGGAAAATGAATGTGTGTGATCTAGTAGTAAAATAGCTAAATGAGATTGACTTACCTGTTTATTGTGCTGCAAACCTGAAACAACTTCATCTTTCTCAATTTCTCAGCACTGATAACTTACTATTCACAGCATAAAACACATTCCAACTTTGGAAACTTAGACATCAAAAGCACGTGAAATTCCTGTGAAATATGATGACAGCAGTTTTTTCTAATAAAAAAGGCAGCATAAATAAACAACTGTGTGTCCCTCCATATCATTAGAAGCACAGAGTATGCACCTGGTTCAGAAGAGGTTTATACACTTCATTCCCACCAGTAAAATTGGAAGTAACTCTGAAAAGAAGGATAAATAAAGCACAAAGATAATATGCTTGAAAATGTGTTTAGGAAAGGACACAGAAGAAATTATTTGTGAAAGCAACATATCTAGAAGTTCACATATAGCTGGCTTCGGATGGATTAAAACCAAAACAGGACTTAGGATCCTAGTTCCCCAAGACCACTTTGGCAATTCTAGCTTTCATCTTCCATAAAAATAGATTGATAGGGCAAAAAAAAATTGAACATGACATTTCAAAATCCAGATCATTATAGTAAGTTATCATTAATTCTACATTTATGTCAGGAATATTGAAAACTACAACCTCAGAAAAAAATACAGAGACTTAAGTCTGATTTTCACTTTTTTTTAAAATTTATTTCAGATTCATAAATTAACAGTGGTTTCAATTTTAACATGTAACTTATTCTTTTCTGAACAAGATAAGATGGTACATTACCACCTCTGGAAGGACTTCAAGTAAAGCTCAAGTTTCTACTACCAATGAATGTAAATTCTTGACTGATACAAGGATCCTCTTCACATTCTATGAAAATGGACATGTATTTTTCCCCAGTTGCCAAATATAATACCTCTCTTTCTTAAAGCATTTTTGTCTGTATCCCCAAGGCCTTGAAAAAGATTCTTAGCAGCAACAAAACAGGACTGACCTGTTTCCTTATCTTTCTTTCTTTCTTCTTGAACACAAGCACAGCAGCAAATAAAATCACAGAACAGAAAACAACCCCACAAAATATCAGTGGCACTGCTTGTCCAGAGATTGTTTTACATATGATGACTAGTGTCTATGTTTTCAGTTCTCTAGAGAAATAAAAAAGAATGTAGCAGTCTAAAAACATGTCAAACACTTACACAAGGATTCAGTAAACAATCAACATTAATAAATATCATTTGCTCCTTCTAAAATTCATTTTTGAAGAAAATATAATTTATTTGGCTAGCACAAATAGTTTTAGTGCAGTTTAAAATGGTCAGGTGGAACAACAAAACCCTGAAAACAGTCCATTTTTAGTACCTGCCCTTTTCTAAATGATTTACCTAGTAAACAAATACAAAACATCATGGCTTTCTATTAAAATGCTCAAACAATCTATTAAAGAGCAGGGGTCCATATTAAAATCCACAGTTGTTTGTACTAGCAATCTAAAATAAAACACCCACATTTTCACTGAACTTAAGCTGAAGGTTGTCTGTGCTGCTGTCCTGTGAATTCAGATGCTTTAGCCAAAGACATTTCTTTTAAGGGAATGACGGGCCTGTGTTGCAATTTACCAGTGCTTAATATCCCTCATGATTCTTGCTGGGTCCTCTTCTGTGAGGCTTTTCCCTGAGTCATGTATTTATTGGAAAGGCTGCCTAAATTGGGAAGAAGAAAGCATCACGCTTTAAAGGTTTAAAGGTATTATTTGCGTTTTTTTTTTTTAAGAGAAAAACCAACTGAAACAAAGAGACAGGAGAAAATTACTGTCAAGTCAGACTATAATGTAAGGACATACAGATCAACTTAAGAGCATTACCTGCTGAAGGACCGTAGGAAGTAATAAAACACAAAATTGAAAACCAGCACTTTGTTCAACTAAACACCTAATGACAAATCACTTTATGATAAAAAATCCCCTAACTTAGATTTGAAAAAGCCTTGCAGTGAAGACAAAAAACCCAACGTGTCTTCTCAACAAAACTGATAATTTATTTTGAGATACTTAATTGCAGTCAAGTCTTTACAAACTTCAGAAAATTAATTAGGTCCCCCTCCAACTGCAGAGAGATTAGTGTATTATACATCCATGCTGCTGAAAGGTTTGAAGAGTTGTACAAGAAATTCAAATTTTAAAAAAAGCAGCAGTTCTTAAAATATTCATTGTACTGTACTTCATTGCTAATAAGTGTGTGAAATTGCTGAAAGGAAGCCACATTGTTAATCACACATTTAAAGCAAAACATCTCTGATTCAGAAAGAGTACATAAAGGCCTTTATAATAAAATCTCACTGCTACTTCCAAATGTAATTTAAACTAGTTTGCATTTTGGCAGCTCAGACCAAGGCTGTAGTTTGATAATATTTCCAAGTTAGTTTATCGTGTATAATTCTAGACAATTACTGCAAGCAACCCTCACAAGAAAGCATTCCATGTTTTGTCCCTGAAGAACCAAAGAACCCCATGTAAGCTGAAACACCAGAGATTGATACAACTCCACCATACCCTTCTGCAAAATAAATCTACCAGAGTCAATGATATAAAGGCACAGAATTGTTATGCCCAAGTTTTGCTTCCAAAACAAAACTCAAATATTGTTCACTTTTCCAGATTTAAAAAATAGGTGGCTTCAGCCTGTTCAAGCTGCCACTGTGTTCAGCAAATTAGATAGAGTTCCTATAAGGACTGATGAAGAATCATACAATTATAGAATAATTTGGGTTAAATGTCATTTAATCCAACCCTCTTGCCATGGGCAGGGATATCTTCAACTAGATCAGGTTGCTCAGAGCCACATCCAACCTGACCTTGGAAGTTTCCAGGGATGAGGCATCCACCACCTCTCTTGGCAACCTGTGCCCATGTTTCACCATCCTCATTGTAAAAAACTTCGTTCTTTAATCTAATGTAAATTGACCCTCTTTCAGTTTTAAACCATTACCCCAGGTTCTATTGCAACAGTCCCTGCTAAAAAGTTTGTTCCCACTTTTCTTACGGGCCCTTTTTTAGAACTGAAAGGCCACAACAGTCTTCCTGAAGCTTTCTTTTCTCCAGGCTGAACAACTCCAATCCTCTCAGCCTCTCCATAGGAGAGGCACTCCATCCCTCTAATCATCTTGGTAACCCTTCTCTGGGGACTTGCTCCAGCAGGTCCATGTTGTTCCTGTGCTGGGACCCCAGAGCTGGATGCAGTGTTCCAGGTGGGGTCACACCAGAGCAGAGCAGAGGGGCAGAATCCCCTCCCTCACCCTGCTGGCCAGGCTTTTACACATAGTTTCTGAATTGAACTGAAGATATACAAACCTGACTGGGGACTCAAAAATACTTTTCCTTTTTGTTTCTTTTTTTCTTCATGCATGAGCACTCCCTATAAAAAAATAAACACAACAATGAACCAATGAAACTAAGTATTTCATTTCACAACATAAAAGGTTTTCCTTGAAAGCTCAAGTAAAGCTTTTCTTAATTACTTTATATGGACTTTAAAACATATAAAAAGTAAAATATGAAACAAAAGTGACACTTGGTGTTTACCTGATTTAATCTACCAGCATGTTTGACAGCACTGGGTAAAGAAGGGGATCCGCACAACACTTCTGGTTTTGAGCCACCTGAAAAAAATCATAAAAAGGAGTTGCTAATTGGAAACTAGTTTCTATTTCAGTTATTGCAGGAGAGAAAAATGACGAAGTATTTGCTATCTAGAATCAGAAAATGTAGAATGTAGGACATTGTTATTTTCCTCAACTTTATAACATGGAAAACTGGCATAATGTGGTGACATGCATCTAAGCTAGGAACCTACAATAAACAAAGCTTTGTATCCTCCTCCAGAATCAGCAGGAGACAGGGAACTTAGGATGAATAAAGATAAGGTGATACGCGAAGTGTCCGCAGTCTCACAAAATGCAGCAAAGAGTGAAGTCTGAACTCTATGAGCCATTTGTTCATAGTACTTTATTCGACCAGAGAGAACACGTCAGGGACTAAGCAATGAAAGACAAAGCCCGACCTATTCTTTCAAATTCAAACATACTAATTCCCAAAATACAGATAATAGATAAAAACACCTACTTCAGAATTTATTAGTTTACAGACATATATACTGTACAGTCTAAGTACAGTTCTCATACAGTGAATGCTAAATGTCATTGACTATGCAACAGGCAGGCATATTCCCCTCCACCTTAGCAAACTCAGTATCACAGCAAACAGAATGGTTGGAAGAGTTCAGTGAGAAAAGGTCAAAGATAAACAAACTCAAAAGTTAAATTTAGGCTTGACATACACTTTCAAAAGGTCAGAAGCTGAATGAAACATGGCTTCAATTTTTAATCAACTTTTCTGTCCATCCAGTATTTCTAGTGGTCTATCAAAGTAAGAATACTTCTAAATATATTCACGATTCTGAATATACTTGCACCATTTTCCTCCCTCTTCCAGTATTTTAACAGTCTTATGCCCTCTTCCACGAAATGCATCTGATTATGAAGAGTTTCCTGATCTAAGGCAGACAGGATATTTTTTCAAGTAGAAAAAAGCATGTTTGAAAAATATGTTTACATAAGACTCCTATCTGTTCTTTAAGAGGTCAAGTCATTAGTAATTTGTAAAACAAATTTTTTCCAGCCTGAATTTAAAGTAACCCAGGTTAACCTACAGGGAAACAGTGTTACTTTGTTCCTCTGGAAGCTAATTACAAGTACCACATATTGTCTTAAGTCTGAGTTTTATCTTAGAAAGATATTCCTTTGTAACACAAATGATGAGAGATCCATCTTATCTGAATGATGACTTAGATATTTAAATTCTTTTCCATTAAAGTAGTTCATTCAAGTCTGTCAGTCAGGATCTGTAAGGTGAATTTCTGTATCCCTCCAACTGCTGAGTTGTCAGAAATGTTATTTTATTCACAAAATTCTATTTGAGCAAATCTGTTCACTTTTCATATCGACTTTAGGGTTGTATAGAATCATTCTGGTTTAGGTAATGTGAAGAGCTATAACGCTAGCTTTTGTTGCAATTATGACGAACTGGAAGAGAAGCTGTACTTTGAAATGTTAGCAAGCTCATATACTGTGATGACAATGGAAGCAATTTCAATATATTTGATACTCGTACCCTTTTTATTACAACTACCTTATCTGCTAAGAGAAACCATGCCGAATCTCCCGAGATACAGCAAATTTTTGAAAGGAAGGTGAGGATGAAGGGAAAATTGTTAAATGTGACTACATTAAAAAAAACCAACCCAACATTTAAATGATGCAAAGACCTTATCTGTTAGTCAATCATGTTAAAAATACCAAAAACCACAGTAAGTGCTGTTTAAACTATTCAGCTTGATCAGTTTCATACCTGCAACTCCTTTATATTGTGGGCATTCCTTTTTAATATGACCTTCTCTTCCACAGATAAAACAACGTTTTTCTCTTAAGTCTCTGTCTTCCAGACGCTTCCATTTCTCTGCTGATTGCCTGGGAGTCTTCTCTCTTCCAGTTTCCACTATTACCTTTGCTAGTTTCCTCTTCTGAGGTGTACATAGGTGCAACTTTCCCTCCTTGATTGAGTTCTCCTTTTCTGTTGGTTTATTCTGCATTTCTTTGTCCTCTTTGCTTCTTTTCTCCTTGATTTCTCCATACCTTTGTGCACCTTCATAATCACGACGCTGTCTTAGCCTGCAGGAGCAGAAAAATGCTGCAGAATTTAGAGGCTGTACATTCATACACAGAGTCAATAAAGAAACCAAACCAAAAACCCATGTGCTGTCCTTAGACAAACAGATGTAACACTATTTAATAATTTAACTTTACAATTAGATGACAATGCAGTCCTAAATCCTAATAATTGTAACTCAAAAAATGTAAGAACAACTGAAAATCTGGCTGCTCAACTTGCAGACAATGGAAGAGAAGAAACACCAAGCAAAATGCCAAAAAAGTACGAAAAAAATAGGGCTATAGTTCTGGGGTTTTTTTATTTGTACAATTCAACCAGAACTCAGTTCCTTCCTTCTGAAACTGTGCATATTCACTCTAAAAGTGTCTTCTACTGAGAGAAGCTTCTAAAATTCTATGTGACTTAAAGGTCTCGTAGTGAAGAAACACTACCACTGTCAGATTTGTTTCATCTAACAGCTTTATACATGACTAGAGAACGAGACAGGAGTGAAACCTCCAAGTCTGAAGATGGTATCAGGCTCCTTTGGCAAGTTGGATGCATTGCTAATGGCTAAAAACTTGGAAAATACTTCACAAAACTGAAGGAAGGGCAAAAGAATGGCATGAGCTTCAAGGTCACCTTTTTTTTTAAAAAAAAAAGGCATAAAAGGAAGATTTGGGGCACTACAGGATGGTCAAGTCTCACCTCTGCCTGGTGAGATCATGCAGCAGATCCTCCTGGAAACTATGCTAAGGCACATGGAAAACAGAGAGGCAACTGGTGACAGCCAACATGCCTGCAACTAAGAGCAAATCGTGCCTGACAAATCTGGTAGCTTTCTATAAGAGGGTTATAGAAATGGGGGGTAAGGAAAGAGTGACTGACATGATGTACCTGGACTTCTGCAAAGCATTTGACACTGTCTTACATAACATCCTTGTCTCTAAAATGGAAAGATATGGATTTGATAGGTGGACCCCCAGAGGATAGGGAACTGGCTGGATAGTTGCACTTCAACCATTGCCAATGTCTTGGTGTCCATGTGAACACCAGTGATGAGTGGTGTTCCTCAGGGGTCTGCATTGGGACCAATATTATTTAACATTTTTGTTAGGGACATAGACAAATGGATTAAGAGCACACTCAGCAAGTTATTGGATGACTAAGATTAGCTTTAAAAAGATACAGGAAAGAACTATTTTACACATCAGTCAGAACACTTATGGAACTGGTTGCCATAGAAGACTTAAGGAAACCAGGAGAATCAGGTTCAGGGAAAAAAAACCTAAAATGACAAAATCATAAACAAGTCCACAAATGAGCATTACCAGAGTAGGGCAGGTATGTGCTCTAACATCTCTTACACAGCAACTGCAGATGCTGAGGGAATGCATGAGAAGAGACTACAGAAAACAACTAGTTTGCCCTTCATAGACAGCACTCCCTTTTGCAATGAATGGCTGAACAGAGCACTAAAATGTATAAATGATTATACCCCATAGGGCATTTCTGTTCTTAGATGCATAATCCCATTTACTTTCCCTCTAATGTTCTATAGAAGGTAGCTGAGTTTGTGCAATGAACTGGTGTTTCATTTCAGAATGCAAGACTAAAAATCCATAGAGTAAGACAGCAGTTTAGACATTGAGTAGACTTTCACACCACCTTCAGCACTCTTTAATTTCAAACGATCATCAGCTACTGTGCTTGCATTTGCTAAAGTTGAGTAAATTTCTAAATTAGCAGAATCAACAATATAAGTTCACAAATCTCAAAAGTGTAGCCACTTCATCCAACATTATGTTAGTAGCTTTTTTTTAATGAGTTACAGGCAAGTGCATATGATTTTTAATGACAGCTTTTAACATAAATAGATTCTAAACAATGGTTAGGTGGTTTTCCCATCCACCTTGCAAGTGAGCATAAAGGTTTTCAAGATTCCACTATTTTATAGACATGAAGTCTTCAAAGAGCTTTGTCTTAAACAGAAAACAAAATTAAAGGATGAGTTTTAAGTTTAGACATTTCGTAAGAGGAAGAGCAGCAAAAGCCATTTAGCCATTCATTTGTTGCAAGAAGAGAGTAGTTGAATATTAGACGTGGCTATTCAGGGACAGGAAGTATTCTCTCGGATGTAAAATAGGACATGGTTCTCTTACATGCGTGCTTATGAAAAATAATGCTGTGACATTCTTGCCTTGCTTTTGATAGGAATTACATGATTCTGTGAACTTGACAAAATTGTGTCTTGCTAGGAGCAGCACAATTCTGGTAGTAGAAGCTATTACATAAATAATAAAAAATGTATCCATGAGTGCTTTTCACAGCACAGAGTTATTCAGCTCTGCTGAATATTTAGATTCTCTTTGACTACTCCTTTCCTGTATAATGAAGTGGAGAGTCAACAGTGATACCTTAAGTTAACAGTTCTACAGCAACACCATTCACCACCGCCAAAACAGGTACTGATACATTTTAATTTAAGCTCAGGAAATAATCTGCAGCATGTACAAGTTTTGCTTGAGCATTACTATTCGAATCTTTCCTAAACAAACCTAAGGAAAAAAGTTACACACAGATGCCAATACTATACTCACTTTCGTCTCATGGGACAATCTTTCATGAAATGGCCAATTTTACCACAAGTTCTGCAGCACCTATCATTTGGTGCCAATTCTCCTTCGGTTAGTACCTCAGGATCAAAAAAATACTCCTGTAGAAGAAATCACATTAATAATTTTAAAATAATTTAAATAATTTTAAAATGAAAATCCAAACACTTGGAAATCAAGACAGATACAAAAGTTTTAAAACAGCAGTAAGAGTTACAGAAAAGAATAAACTTGGGGTCTGTAGCTGAACCCTGAAAGACCTAATGAATTAAATGGTCACTGACCTCTTTTTTGACAGGCAGCCTACTGACCACCAGATGTGCACACTCTTTTATAAAACTACAGTTTTAAGAAATGCTAAGCTGGTTTTGATTTGGATTAAAATACATAAATCTGTACAATAAAAGTCTGATTGCACTAGTATTCTGCATACTGACATATTTTACATGCAAATGACATTAAAATAGTACTCAGCAGTAACTCCCATGAAGATTTTTAGAGTAGTGTGGAAATTTAAGATAAAGATCTTAAAGTGAGTGTAACCATACTCCTGCAAAGGCTAAGTTATACACCTAAGAGCACAGACATACTCATCTTAGAAGGAACTTACCATTTTTGATGGGTATTCTTTAGGGAATATTTTTATAGGGGTACCAAATACCCTTCGGCCATTAATAAAAGCCTTCATTATAAAATTTGTCACTGTGGAAGAAAAAAAACCCAAACTGAAATAATCATCTAAATATCAAACCAGAATGTAAAATAAGATCCAAGACAAGGTCTTCACTTTGCAGCATATTGTTAGCAGAAGACTTACTTTTTCTTGACAATCCAGCTCCAAGATTGTGGTTCAAATCAAAGGGATCTGTAGAAAAAACCATGACAGGCATTCCTCAGTGTGTGGTCAAGAGAATAGGAATTCTTTCCATGAAAATGAAATGGGCCAGAAAAAACAGTTTACAGAATAATTCTAAAATTTGTCACCGCATTTTCTCTGTCAGAGATCATAGTGATACTCAACAGCATAATCATACACAGAGTGAAATCATTTAAGTAAATATGGGCTCAGCTAAACTGAGTATTTTTGAAAATGTTGTTGCTGTTGTTGTTGCTAAACCTCAATGGCATTATAGCTAATTTCTTTGCAAAAGGATTTTGTTAAATTTGTTCTTCTGCCTTTTACTTCATAATGAAAAATATGAAGTTTGCTTTGCAACTTCTTTTCAGTAGCCAAAAAACCCCTTAAAAATAATTTTTAGCACTATCAAAATTCAATGGCAATTTTATGATTTCAAAACATGACCAAATAACAACTTACAATTTGGTAATAGAAAAATAAATAAGCCTTGTGAAAAAGCAAAATTTTCATGTTAAAGAAGTTCTGTATATTCCTGTACTTCATATGCTTTTACCTTCAATTACAATATATTTGGAGGTCCACTGCTTCTTGAAAGTTGTAAGCAGACTTCTTCTCCTAATGCAGATGACATGCTCTTTAAAATCAAATTCTTCTGTGTAGAATCGGAGAAGTCCCAACCACAGTTGCCCAACAGATTCAGTGTTTTTCCCATAGTCTGGCCAAACAACTGACTAAAATGACAAAAATATTGTTACATCCAGTACTTACGTTAAGCAGAATGATTTTCATAATTTCCATAACAAATTTTCATAATTTATTTTATAGAGAAAAACAATGGAGTTACACTGGAATACTTCCTTTCATAATTGGTATTGATAATCCAATATTAGTTTTAAATGGTATATTTTTAACCTATTAACAACGAAAGTGGACAGTTAATAGAACTTCTGGCATTAGGTTTTGCCTCTTAAAAAAAGAATTTATTAATCCACTTTATGAGTTGTGTAAAACAAAATTATTCAATGGAATTAACCAGATATGACCAGATATACAGGTGGTAAGAGTTATCTTCACATAGAGAGACATAAAGAACAATTAATCATCCTTAACACCTTAATATAATTTAATGATCTATTTTGTCAGATCTTGGAGTTTATTTTTTCACAGATGAATTACAATCAACTATATTCTAAAAGCGTTACAACACAGGAATGGGATTTTCAAAACGGCAGCTACTCCACTTCCATTCCTGTATTTGCTCTGGGATAGAGTTAATTTTGTTC